>CATIWR010476150.1:0-18881 GCA_949677035.1 Omphalea diandra | reverse complement strand
ACGTTTTGCTAGTGTTTTCTATTATTCAGTCTCATTTCTTAAATTCTCGAAACTATAAAAGCTTTAAAAACTCTCATACTAATTTAAACATCAAAGTGACTATGAAAGATACAGTCTTCTAAGTTTATTTTTGTTCATCCTTTGGCAGAACCCTTATTCTTTTGGCAATCAAGGCACCATCAATAAGTATTAGAATACTTTTAAGGAGTGTCAATATCACCATTTAATTTTTTTATAGGTAATTTTTCTTTAATAATTTAAAAGGAAAAATTCAGCTCTTTTAGGCTTCTTAGGCTTAACTTTTTTCTTTAATAGTTAAAAATTGGGTCCTTTGGAGCCAAAAAAAATTTAATAGTTAAAGAAAAAAATTCAAATTCCTTAGAGCCTCTTTTAAAGCTGCAATTTTGTGTTTTCAATACTTAAATAAAATGTTGAGGATCTCTTGAGAGCTCCAATCTTGTATTAAAATAGAACTCTTTAATTAATTAAAATAATATTTTTTTTTTTTGAGAAGCAAAGAAATTAAATAGAAAGTACAGTGCGAAAATCAATATCCAAAACTATGCTAGGAAAATTCAATCTAAAAAAGTTAATCTTGAGACAGTTGCCATGGAAGCTAAATAATGACAAATCGAATTGTTAAAGCTTCAGTTGCGGCCATTGTGCACACTATAAAGAAAGATTCAAAGCCAATTATCCCTACCCAACTAATAGTGTTTGCTTAACTGAACATATCAAAATGGACTATTGTCCTCCACATGAATAGTATACACCCTTATGATTGGACCCTTGCAACAAGAGATAGTACATCGAACAATCGAGCGACAATAATATTTAAAATTTACTAGCAAACTAGTAGCACACAATATTCGACCAGCAAAGGACAGTTACATCTTTAATTTAATGTTCGACTAGCGAAAAATGATTATATAGTACATATTTTTTTGCATATTTCGAAATAATAAAGACAAACCCAAAGAATACTATTTTTCTCATATCTGCGAAGGATCTAAAATGAAGAAGAGTATAAATAATCATTTTCTCAACAATCAAGGTACATTTTGTTAGGATTTTCTATTATTCACTCTCATTTTCTCCAATTTTATAAACTATAAAGGCTCTCAAAACTCTCATACTAACTTAAATATCAGAGTTACTGTTAATGACACAATTCCCTAAGCTTATACTTGTTCACCTTTTAGTAGAACCTTTTTTTCTTTTCAGCAATCAAGGTGCCATCAATTAGCGTCATCTGTGGGGAAATCCTTTCCCACTATTTCATTGAAAATTTTCCTTTAAAATTCCCACCTTTAACCTATTTCTCTCATAAAAACTAAATCTTGCCTTGGATCCCAAGTGAGTAATGGTTTGTCACACTAGAAACAATCCAATCCTCACTCTTCCCACTCATGAGGAGGAAAATGCATCCTCAGGTGCAGCACCGACAAACACTGCAAGGATCAACGTCCCTAAAGCAACCACGGGTGCAAATTAGGCTCTAACACAATTCTAAGAGGCCCTAACAAGAACTATGGAAGTTGCCATAAACGACTTTAACCAGTAAATGGCTAAAGCTCTTAACACAAATCCGGTAGCCCTTAATGCACAATAGCCTAAGGAAATCCCTAGAGAACATAATGGGGAACCTCATCCTCAATTAGTAGATCCTCAAGGTTTTAGAACTATGCAATAGGTCCGACAAAAAAGCAATTGAAACTACTGCTAAGGATGAAGTTGATTCCTAGGAAGAACACTCAAAAGCAAGATCAAGTTCCATTAAGAAATACTTGGAGGCTTCCCCCTTGGTATGGGAAATCATTAAAGAGAAGTCCTCACTCAAATGGAAACTTTCCACTTTACAAACATGTAATGGAATAAGAGATTTGCGAATCCATTTGTCCATTTTTTTAACCATTATGCTGCTTAATAATATCTTTGATGCCATGTTTTGTAAGGTTTTCACCATTACCCTCACTAAAACAACACAAATGTGATATCTTTAACTACCCTAGTTTTATTCACTCTTTGAAAGAATTAGAGAATATTTTTCTATCAAGATTTGCTACTAACATTCCTCATAGGAGGAAAACAAGTTCCTTGAAATCCTGCAGGCAGAAGGAGGGTGAAACCCTATGTGAATATATTGACAAGTTTAACAAGGAGGTGATGGAGATTGAGACCATAAATGTTGCAATAGTCACAGGAGCAAACCACATTAAATAGTCTTATTTTGAAGAAAACTACTCGAGAATAGAATAGAAGCCTTGAAGGTCTAAAAATAATTGCCAAATACTCATACATGACGGTACACTCTACAGGACATCAACCACGCATCCCAGGACAAAATGTGTTTTTAAAGAAGAAGACAATTATGTTCTTTACGAGATTCATTAAGGGATTTGTGGTACCCATGAAGGATCACACACTATGACCGGTAAAGCTTTCCTTCAAGGGTTTTATTGGTCAACAATCAAGAAAGATACAAAAGAGTTGTACGTACTTGTTAAAAATGTCAAAAACATGATAAAATCTTAAGAATATTGGCATTTCAGCAAACTAACATCACGAATCCTTAGTCATTTACCGTGTGGGGAATGAACGTTATAGGTCTATTTCCCAAAGCAACAGGACAAAGGAAGTTCATCATCATCACCATTGATTACTTCACTAAGTGGATAAAGGTCGAAGCAATGTCCACCATCACAACAAAGAAGGAACAAAATTTCTTTTGGAAAGAAGTCATCTACAGGTTCGACATCCCAAACACACTCATCACAGATAATGACAAGTAATTTGACTGTGACAACTTTAAACAATTTTACAAAAACTTTCACATCAACCTACGATTCACCTCAGTAGCCCATCCTCAAACAAATGGGCAAATGGAAGTCACTAACAGGGCAATCTTAAACGAATTAAAGAAAAAACTCAATGAGGCCAAAGGAGATTGGGCAGAATAATTAACTCACATTATCTGGACGTGCTAAATGACCCCCAAAAGAATCCCATAGAGAATCACCCTTCAACCTAGCCTATGGCATGGAAGCAGTAGTTCTAATAAAGATTGACATGAGAAGTTTTAAAGTTCAACATTTTAATATGGATATTAACAACGAAGGAGTAAGATTACACATCGATCTACATAAAAAACGAAGAGAGCAAATAGTCGTTCGCACAGCAGCATACAAAGCAAAAATTGCTTAATACTATAATAAAAGAGTTCGTTAAACATCCTTTCATAAAGGTGATATTGTACTTAGGAAAGCTAAATGGGTAAAGGAGATGTTGGAGTAGGAAAACTAGGAGATAATTAGGAAGGACCGTATCTAGTCGAGAATATGACAGAAATTGAAACCTACAAATTAGCAACTTTAGAAGGGAAACTTATTCCTAAATTTTGGAATGTAGGCAATTTTTGCAAGTACTATCAATAAAGAGGTATTTTTAGTATGTCTTGTATAAAAAGGGTTCGACCCCCCCTTTTTTATGCCATAAGATTTATCATCTTTATAAAGGGTTCGATTCATCTTATAAAACCATAAATTCTATTAAGTAAGGGTTCGACTCACCAAATCAAGCCATAAATTCTAGTAAGTGAAAATATAGGTTTGGCTAACCTAAATAGCCATAAAAAATAAAAAAAAAAAAGGAAAATTGGGTTTTGCTTCCCTAAAAGCCTTAAACTTTTTCCTAAAATTAAAGACCTCATAACAGTTTAATCTCAAAAAAGCAATTTATTGGTTTAAGTTTTCATTATATGTTCAGCCTTATAAAGACCCTACCAAGAGCTTGGTCCAACTTAAGAGAAAGTAAGGCATGTACAACTTATAAATTTTTATACTTAGTATAAGTAGTTACTAAGACTATTCGCCAACATAACATTCTTAAGAACTCTTATACTTAGTCATTTCATTACAAATTGCTTGAACTTTTATAGCTTTTTACACTTGGTCAAGTTATACTTAGTTCATTTTATGAAAAGCTTGTATACTTAGTCATTTCAACTTATTCTGCCAAGGGCACATTTGTTCAACTTTATAAGCATAGAAACTCTCTAGTCTAGAATTTGTTCGACAAAAAGATAATGAACTATCAAATAAAAATGTATGTGAGTTTGATATTTTATCACTTCATTGTTCACTTTTAGAAAGCAGGAAAGTGTAGGAAATAGAAATAAGTATAATTAAAAAAAAGTTTATTATCATCATAAAAAAAATCATTTGCTATAAGATGATTATAATTTATAAAGAGGAACACAATTATTTCAATTAATCAGAGGGAGAAAGGTCTACAACAAGAAGTGCTTCTTCGAGACCTTCGGAGGAAGGACCCTCTTTCTATTGATCTTTCATTGAAGTAGGAAAGCCCTTTAAATCCACTATTTTTTTTTTCTAAACCTTTGATACAGGGACAACTGTAGAGGAAAGAGTTCACCACTTTAAGTTTTCCTATTTGAAACAGCAACTAGAGGAATAGGCCTTAATATCTCGAAGAGGGTTGATTCCTGTTTGCTGCTAGAGGCAGATAACTCTTCTGGTCCTAGAACCATCACCACCTTCACCATGTGAGATTTCTCATCCAGCTGGAATTGAACAATGGGATACAAAGTATCGAAGGCCAATTTTCCACCGTTATCTCTTTCAACCTGAGCCGCACATCTTTCATATATTTTTTGTAAGTCTATGCGCTTGAGGTTGGAGAAATCCATCCCAGGATGATCCTATTCCAGAACCATCTTCACCATCTACCCATACATTGTCAAAACTAGAGAAAACAAGGCAGACATTTCTATCGCCTTAGCTTTGTCAGCACTAACAAAATCTTTCATATAGTTCTACAAACCCAATATAACAGAGCAGATGATCTTTAATTGACTATCTTTCTTCTTTAACAAAGAATTATTCTTCGCCAGCTCTGCATCCCTCTAAGTCAGGGCATTATTCATTCTCGTTATCGAGAGCTTTTTCCTTATTTAACTCCAAGAAATAATTGTTATGAATGGTGGCTAGCTTAAACTTGTGCTCCTCAATCAATTGAGTCATCCTTCCTTGAGCAACCTATTCGGTAAAGGAATTGTTAGGCCAGAATAAATGAAATTCATAATAAAAATAAAAAGTCAAATCTAATATTTACTTACAGTAGAAAACTTTTAGTAGTATGTCTTTTCCTCTAGCTCTCTTTAAGCACCTGTAGGCCCCAAAACATATACATAGCATCGATGATCTTTAAATCCTTAGAAGAAATGGTCAAACACTCCTGCTTTCCAGGCTGAAGATCAACAAAGTCCAAGAACTTATCACAGATAGCAAAGTTCTACAAATTGCCATTTAGGTTGATCTCCAACCACTTTTTAGGGTTCGAAAATTCCTCCTTCAATGCCTGTAAAACTTCAATCTTCTCTTGACCCCCTGATCGTCTTTTGAGCTGCTCTCTTCCACTACAAAGGGATTATTTCTCTTCTTCTCCACTACTTTACCCTTGCCTTTATATTTAAAGGCAGTTGGAGGGGAAGTCTTTTTAGTAGGTGAAGGGGGAGGGAATTCGCAAATTACCACTATTGTTTGCTTTGGGCGAGAAAGTAGGATGCCCTCCACAATTGGTTCACTACTCATAGGGAGAATATCTAAAACATTCTCCTCAACGTCCAAATCCACCCAAACGTTCTTAAGAAATTTCATGTCACTTGCATCACATAATATTTAGTAGATATCAGTGAAGTATAAAACACAAAGGCAAAAGTCGTATACCTTTGATTTTCTTCTTCTTAGGCTTCGGTCCCAAAGGTTCAACTTCCTCTTTGGACCAGTCACCACCCTCAAGTTTTTTAGCAGGAAACTTAACAGTTTTGTTGCGATTTTGAATGAATTAGCAAACATATTTCTTCCAAAATGGTTGAACCTTGGAACATTTGTCAATAATGAGGGAAAACAAGTTCTCATCGTCTTCGCCTATAGGAAGTGATGGAGCAGAAGATTTGTCCATAAATTTGCGAGGAAGATTTACAAAGTCAAGGGAATGGTAGAAGAAGAAAATTTTGTCTAACCAATCCTTTAAGGAAGAAGGGAAGAAGAACACAATCTTACTCCTCGCTTTGACAGTTAAGGTCGAGAACAATTCACTAGATCTACGAGGAATGTTATACAGATATTGGATGTATGATATCATGAGCCTAAGGCCTTTTACTTGACCAATCTCAAAAAGATTGGTGAGAATTCTAATGGCGTTTAGGTGAAGTTGGTTAATGGAATCTAGTAGGTAACGAGAAAACTTAACAAGAAGGGGTGAAGGAAAAAAATAGAGTCCAACCTCCATTCGCTCCTGGTACACAAAGACAATTTTGGCATCAATGCGGTCAAGAACCTTATATCTAGACGGGCAACAAGACAGTTGGTACCTAGCAAGTATCTTATACAACGATCGAAAGTTATCCAAATCTTTAGTTCTAATAGAACTTTGGTACTTCCTAAGTTTACGTAAGGTCTGCTTTATGGTTTCACCCATAATTTTCCAAAAAAGAAGGATAGAAGAACAAACTATGAATAAAAGATGCTAGGAAAAACGAAAATGAAGAACAACACCACAATACCTAGTAGAGGAAGAGCTCACAAGAAGACAAATGTGGAAAATACTAGAACAAAAAAAAGGAAAAGGAGAGTTAGTAGAAAATTTTCAAAAGCAACAAAGTGAAACCAAAAAATTGATCCAATCTTATATCGTACCCACAATAAATGTGTTACCTAACAAACACACTGAAATTTTAAATTGACACAAAATTTGAAGTTACACAAGAGTTGAAAGGACAAAGATACTGGAAATAAAGTGTTTGAATCACTAACACATTAGTAGAAAAGCCGCTACGACTAACTCAGCATTCAGACCAAAAAGACCCTTTGACATAAATGTCAGAGAACATTACCTTTTAGGAGAAATGGTGATAACGTTTGCCTAATTGGGCACAATCACAATGGACATATGTCCTCTACATGAATAGCATACACCCTTAAGATTGAACCCTTGTAATAAGAGATAGTACATCGAACAACCGAACGACAATAACGTTCAAAAAATTTATTAACAGACTAGTAGCACACAACATTCAACCAACGAAAAGTAGTTATATCTTCAATGTTCGACTAACGAAAGACGGTTATACAGTACATACTTTTTTGCATGTTTTGGAATAATAAAAACAAACTCAATGAATACTATTTTTTGGCGTATTTGTGAATGATCTAGAATGAGGAATGATAAAAATAATCATATTCTCAATAACCAAGATACATTTTGTTAGGATTTTCTATTATTCACTCTCATTTTCTCAAATTCTCTAAACTTTAAAAGCTCGATCCATCCATCATGAATTGCATTGCCAATATTAAACTTCATTGAGTAAATTACAAATTTGGTGTTTAAACTTTTAATTTTTTATATTTTGGTTTTAGATAATTTTTTTTGTTCAGTTAAGTGTTTAAACTAGTAAAATTATTTTTAATGTGGTGTTTTCTCTAATCTAAACGGATAAAATCCATAACCTTATTACATTCATATGATATGTTATCAAATTTTGTACATTATTTCAACTAATTATGTATCTAAAATTTGGATACAAATTTTTTTCATTTTAAATATAGAATTTGTTCTTTTTTTTTTTTTGCTTTACTTTGTGTATATATTCGAATAAATTCCACGGTTATAAAAATATAATTTGTTCAAATATATATATATATATAAATGAACAAATTTTGTATTTAGAGTGAATGAATTATATACGTTGAAATAATGTACATAATTTGATATCAGATTAAATGGATTTTCACGTAATAATCAATAATTATTTAAATTGAAGAAAAACATCACATTAAAAATTATTTTATTAGTTTAAACATTTGATAAAATCAAAACGTTTAACCACCAAATTTATAATTTACCCAACTTCATTCCACCTTCCCCAAGAATTACCTACTCCATCTGATTGAGTAGTTGGTTAGGTACTTGAGCATCCCTAAATTCATTGAGTTAATTGTACGCAATGAAACACATATAAGGGACCTAAATTCATTGAGCTAGTTGTGCACAATGCAACACATATAAGGGATCCCAAGCTTTATTACTAAAAATCAATCAATTTCGGCTAGACCAAACCAACGTAAAAAATATTTCCACCCACTCCATTGATTTCAAAGAGACAACAGTTTGGCAGCAAGTATCAAAAGACATTTTAAGCTAGGATCCAACTAAAGTGGGGAAGAAAGCCATACCTATCAGTTCGTGACTCTGCGGAAAATAAAATGAGATATAGATTTAGGCTTTAAAGGATCTACATCGACACCTCGTTGCCTCAGATTTGTTCCACATGGGATGGAATTTTTACAAGCTCACCAACCCAAGTGTTTGACTTTCCGAGGGATTGACAGATTCCAAAATCTGCCCCATTGCATTCGCACAGAGGAAGGAGGAGCAGCTAAACCATCTTGAACAACCACCTTCAAGCTGCAGGCAAATTGATAAGCTGACTTCACAGAGATCCTGTCATTCTTCGGTGGACTCCATAACAATCTGTCCACCAGATAATGAATACTCAGCGAGATTGAAAGTATCATTTCGGCACCTACTCTTGGGAACAAATTTGTGACTAGTGTGTGGTTCCAACTGAGATCATCAAAGATAAGCTCATAAACTAGATTAATGAATACATAGCCTTCAAAAATACAGGCAGCCAGAGAAGAAGGATCATTTTATGCACACACACACACACACACAATTATCTTATTTACAATATACGTATTTACAGATTATATTATTCTAATATTTAAGATGTTATTCTCTCATATTATAATAGAGAATATTTCTCCGATTTAATGCAATATTATTTTATTTTTAATAGAAAAAAATTGTGTTTCTTCCAAAAATAGATATAATGTGAAAATTTCATAATCACATACTTTTGTTTTGTATGTAATATTATGATATATGAGTTTGGATTAGTTCAACTAATTGAAAGAGTTTGAATCATAATGTGAAAAAACGAATTTTTTTTTGTCAGAAGGTCTAAAATAAAATATTTATCTAAAATGTATAGTCGACATATTCAAATATAAGTTTTAACTACCATAGAAATTTGAGATATACAACAGGCATTTTCTCCATATGGTATGGAATAACTCTTCTTCTTATATTACACAAATTCTATCTGATTCTGGTTTGATAGTGATTCCAGATTTGATGAACTTGAACTAATGATGGTTCTCCGTTCTTGATTTTCACCATTAGTACTAACCCACTCTTGTATGTCTAATATCTCAACTCTGCGATTAGTCTTCTTCCTGATGCTGATTGCCACGTCTTGTGGGATGAATTTGCCAGACACACTTACCCTGCTCTGCTTCTTCTCTGTCAAGTGCATCTCCAACTCTATATTTAGTATAAAAAGGGGAAAAAAATCATAAGATTGAATTTAATTAGTTGGACAATCAATGAGCCTTTGATTCAATGAGTTGTATGCAGGATCTAAACATAAGATCTACAAATTTTTAATGGCGACAGTAATTCAAATATTGACAACCAAATAACATACCATATTCAACATAATACATCTTAATGCTTAAAAGAGAATATATTTTTTCTAAGATAATGTTTGGTAGGATATAATGGAATATAATGTAATCAAAAGAAATTTTAGCTTAATAGTTCATCGAATTTGTATTTGATTACATTTCATTACATTTTACCAAACATTACCTAAAAGAATTACAAAATTTTATGTCGAATTAAATAAATCTTGACTTATGACAGTCATTTCAACCTAAGCAAACAAAATATAAAAATATTTCAATAATTATTTGGCCTTTAAGATGACCACAAAATTAGATTATCAATGATGCTAATTTTCTGAATGAGATCAATACAAAAAGAAAAATATAATTAATATTAAAAGATTTTATAACTTTTTATAGCAAAAAAATTAGGTAATATGAGAATTTAGTCATGTATAAATAAATATGAACATCAACCAATTTTAAGCTTAATCAATTGATTCATGAAAATGAATAAAAAATTATAAATGAGTTTTAATTTAGTCCAGTGTTATTAAAATTATTATTAAATAAAAATAAAAATATTACCTTATGTAAATTTTCAAAATAAAAATAATAAATTATATTTAAATGATATGTAGAGTTTGAATAAATGATCTAATACAAGACATTTTATAAATATCATTCAATAGTTATGCTAAATCCTTAATTAAAAAAAATAAAACAGTCAAACAAATTTTTAGGATTACAAATATGGAAAAAAAATATATAACTTAATATGAAGTAAATTGAAAAAGATTAATAATTTTTCAGGGTGAAAATATATGAATAAATTTGAAGACAAAAAAGTTCGGGGTCAATATAAACTTAATATAGAGTAAATTAAAGAAAAAAATTTTGAAAGCAAATAAAATTTTAAAGAGAAATTATATGAATAAAATTAAATGAAAAAAGTTATCCTAATTAAATTATAAGATGGTTCTACTCTTTAAAAATGTATCTAGAAATATCGAGTTCAAAAACTTTAATGAATACTCAAAAAACATTTGCCTGCACCTTGCATATCAAGAAGGGCTCTCCTTAGTTTTCTGTAACAGCCATGGCAATCAATATTGATCCTCATCACCATGCGGTAGAACTGCATATGCATATGTTAATTAAGAAGTAAGGTTTGTAAAGAAATGCAATGCGGGATAGACAATAATAAATATGTAATCATCATGTATTTAAAGCTTGCCTTTAGCGGTCATGAACTTGGCTGCTGGAGAGGAAAGGAAAAGCCATAGGGATCCAATAATAGTTGAATTTGATTGCTAACGAGATTTGGAGAATATGTTTCTGTTAATTTTATGGGAATTTCTTCTTTTTCATTGTCGAATCTGATTCTCAAGGTTTTTTTTTTTTTTTTTTTTTGGTTTGACGGAAAGGATAGAAGTCATGATATGTGGTAGCTTAGCTTGCACATTATTCTTGACTTTTTTCTGGCGTGTAATGCAATGGAGAAGAGTATCATTTTTCTTGGTGTTGGAGGTCTATATTTCTTTCGAGGAAATCAATTCCAAAAGCACTTATTTTCGCAAAGTGCCAACCGAATTCTGACCATTGGCATATGAACTAAATGGGATCGAACTTGGATGTTTATGTAAATTGAAAGATGTATATGTATACACCAGTAGACAACGCCTTACGTAAATGTTTTACGGGTAGAGGTTCTCATAGAACATGTTCCACCATGTGTTCTAGCAAACAGGAAAGCATCCCTTTGCATAGATATAAGAGAAAAAGGTAGAGGCAATTCTTTTGGCATATAGTGCCACCTTTCTGACAGATAAACATTGCACAAGAATTCAACCAATTTCTGAGCTTAATGGAAGGACAGAGGTTACAGGGCTATCTTCATGTTATCTAGCTGCTTCATTACAAACACCATGAATTATCATTAATTCAATAGGCGAAAGGAGCATATTTTTAAGCGGTTATGGTTTCCACATTAGACAATACAGATGCTCAACTGAGTTATAAAACTCATAAATGGCTACTAAGCCAGAAAACATCACCACTGCATACACACAACATGCAAATTATGTTACATATGGACTGAAAATAGAGCAACCTTGGACGAGACTGAAGCTCTGGTAGAAGCAGAGGAAACTTTAGCCACAGATTTACGAGCAAGTGTTACTTTCTTTAAAATTACATGCTCCACCGCAGACTATATATATCTGCAGAAATACATATATATGTTCATCACCATGAGTGAAATGATCATGATTGTATCTGACAAAGCAGCTATTACTATAAATACTGAATCAGCATTTACCGCCAATCCCTGAAATTGCATCAGCCACCCTTTTTTGGCAAGTAGCACATCCTAAATCAGCTGCTAAAATAACTTCCTGAACCTCAAATCATCACCACCACTATTAATTACAATGAGCAAAAGCTGTAAAAGCACGACTATTAATAATCTAATAGTCCAACACTCGAGTGTATGTTCTGAAATGCAGGATGTCAGAGAGTAAATCTCTAGCACCTTTTCATCCTAAAAGAGAGAGAACTAACCGGAGACGGTGCTGGGGAAGTATGGAATGAAGGAAGCAGTAATCTATTACTGGATGTGTAGAGCTTAACAATCTTCTTCTTAGCCCAAGATGCCATAATGATTTCGGGGGTTTAAATTTAATGATATGATGATGAAGGTGGTAAAGTAGCAGAAATAGATGTGGTGAAGAATGTGACTAATTATGCAATACCAAAATTTGGACCATTTTTTATTGAGAAAACATATCTTTAGGTTGTTGGAACAGCGAAAGGATGGAGATAGGAGCATGTGATGGTGCAACACATTGACAAGGATCGGTTATTTGAGATTTCAAGTCATTATGCTCCCTTTCCAAATTTATATGTACAATCAATCAATTCTATTACCAACCTGAAATAATATTTCACATGTACACATCTATTTGGAAGAAGGAAGATTGTCTAAATTTGATGTGGTTGTGTACGTTCCAATTCCAATTTCCAATCATTGCTTCATCTTCCTACATAATTACATATACATCAAGTTCAAATTCGATGTGATTTCAGAAAAATATCTTTAAGATTGGGATGGCTAATTTCTAGCTCAATCATGTGGACTAAATTAGTAAATGGAGAAGCTTTGCCATATGTTTTGAGAGAGTACATTATCAAAAATAAAAAATAAAAAAATTATTATTAACCCAAAATTACCTTCAATTAAATATGAATTGGTAATTCTTTATAGTATAAGTTTTTCTTATCAATCTTAGAATTATATGCTTATTTTTTTTTGTACGGAATGACTGGGAGAATTAACACCTTAATAATATAGAAGTCCACTTGCCAATCATAAAAATTTAATGAGCAAAGGAATATAAAGGAAAAGAAAAGGCAGTCATTAATATAAAAATACAGCCATAGACTTTGTGATTATATGGACCTGCAGATCACTTCAGCATTAAGAATTATTCCAATGGGTTCCTTTAGATTGTTGTTTCGATTGAAATTAATTAACCAGATCGAATTAGCGGATGATGCTAATTAACATTGACTGGCCAACCCATTGGCATTCCAGTTTTGTCATTTTGGATTTTTCATTCATCAAACAAGAAGTTCATATGGAATAACAATACCATATTATTATTATTATTATTCAGTATGATTTAATATACACAGGACAAAGAAAATCATACTCTGATTCTTCAGGTTGCACTTCGTACAGTTTCAAAACCTACCATCCGCCTAAAGATATTATTTAATCCCTATAACTTGCATATGCCATGCCATTGCTAATCCAATTTCTTCAAATAGAAGTCCTGCTGTCAAGATCCACCACCATTAACCATTAGAGGTATTAGGAAATGACCCTAATTTGATTGGGGTAAAAAAAACAAGGAATAGAAACAGGAAAGAGTCATTCTTTTCTCAATATTTGGTTGGACCAAAAAGTAAGAGAAATGAGACTTAAACTCTCATGCGAATTGATAATAGCTTCAATTGATGACTCTCACCTTTCTCCTTTGCATCTTCTCTATCCTCGCATTGGTCCCGTCACTTTAGTAGATTGCATATTTGTTCTTATTTTTTTAATAATTTCTCTTTTTTCTTTAAATTTGTAAATTATCTTTTTAAAATTATGTACCCAATTATCTAGCCAACCAATAAACGGAAAAATTAGAAACAGAAAAAGGATGTTATGATCTTGACAAATTAGAGGTCGTTACCATGAGAGAAGTGAACAAGAACTGCATGCAGAATAACACACACCATGCATTTAACAACTCACGCTCAAGATGCACTTTCATCTTATTTAATCACCTACTTAACCCTAAATTTCTTTGACCACTGAGTGACCTAGAGCAAACAAACAATGGCATCCCTTCATTTTCAATCCCCTACTGCCATGGCTTCCCTCGTTTTGCTGCTGCTCCTGATTTCCCTTCCATCCATAGCCCTTTCACAAGACACCCCCATTACCCCAGACCCAACCATAATTGATTGTACCCCAAGGCTGCTACAGCTGAGCCCATGTGCTCCATTTGTGCAAGGCACAGCTCAGTCACCACCAACATCTTGCTGTGACAACCTCAAGCAACTCTACTTGCAGCAGCCTGGCTGTCTTTGTCTCTTGTTCAATAACACCAACTTGAGTTCTTTCCCAATTAACGCCACTCTTGCTCTGAAGTTGCCTTCTCGTTGTCAAATCCATGTTAACATATCTACTTGTTCAGGTATCATCTATCATGTGACTTTAATTTCCCAAATCTGTATATCAAGCACTATCAAATGGTATATTAATTAGAGCGTCTTATTTATGCAATTCTTTGTTTCATGGTTTTCTTCAAGGACTTCCTCAAGTGCCAACTAGTCCTCCTACTTCTCAAGTTTCCCTAGGCGCACACGCCAATTCTTCTAATGGGACACACACCAACTCTTCTGTTGCTGGTATCAACATATATTACACTTAATTACCTGATTTATGTGTTCTTCTAAATTATGCTATATAATAATCAGGTCCCTAATAACGCTCTACTTTCTTTCAAGGAATTTCAGCCTCTCCAACAGTTCAAGTGGCACAAAGACCTGTTATCATGGGATTAGGGCTCCGTCGAAATGCCGCTATCAAGTCGAAGGCAGAAGGACTGTTGGTGCTTCTGGTGACTCTGGCTACTATTCTTCTTACAAAAGCAAACCACTCTGTCTAACTATGGTACCATTAGAATAGGAGAAATGTAGCTTTTGATGCTTATTTATCAACTTTCATGTATTGGTATTTTCACGTAGTCTAGTACTTAGGAAGAGTATGAGTCATTCTGAACTGGTTTTTAATGTAACTTTTCTACGTTCATATGTCTTCTGATGTTACACAGTAGCCTTATATTGGATTGAACATACCAAATGTTAAGTTGCAATTTCTATAATCTGAATCCAACTTAATTTCGGCTTGAATGTATGTTTTCAATCGAAGTAAGTAGCAATTTGCACGAGGACATCCACATCCAAAATCTCTTAATATTCCAACTTTAGCCTGAATTCATACTAACAAATCTTTTCTGTATGTGTTTGAGAAGAGCATTATCACCTTATCAACCGAGAGCAATACCTTTCATCGGATTTGTTTTTACCGAGAACTACAATAAAGGCGAAGACTCAAAAAGCTTTTGACATCCATATTGAAGCAAATTAGTCCCAAGTAGACGCCCCACCTCAGTGGGATTGGATTCAAACACATCAGAATTAGATGCATCAGGTCCATCTAAAAGCTCCCGAGATTGCATTGCATGAACTCCTTGTTTGCAGGAGTCTCTTTAAAATCTGGAGCACCTTCATTGTATGTAACCACAACGATCCCACATGCAATCACCTGTTGTATATGGATTTGCGGAAGGTGGAGGTGGCGCTGGTGATTCTGCCTCCAGCACTGCTAACGTGGCCAGTGGTTACGAAGTGAGCCATGAGTGATTGGGATGAGAGAAATTCTGAGAATCTTGTTTTCGGCTTGTGTAGATAAAATATGCACTTTGGTTTCGGATCGGATTACGGTTTGTTTCGGGTTGGCTTCAACTTGGACCCTAAATTATTTTTTGGGCAAAGTATCCTATTATTTTTATTATCTCTCCTAATAGTGACCAAAATTCAGATAAAATTGAAAAAATTAATCAAGTCGAATCAATTTAGATTTTTAATTTAATTTTATATAAATCTAATTTGATTTTAATTTTTCTTGATGAATTCATTTTGATTTAATTTTTTATAAAAAAATTTAATTTCATCAAACTAAACTAAATTAATTTTAAATCAAATCAAAATGATCAAAATCTATTGGTATACATAATATTTTTTTACGGTAGTTGGTTTATATATACTATACTTTCTGGGTCCTTACAAAATAGGAAATTTGTTACCCAGCTAAAGTTTTTACTAATGCGTCCAAAGGAAAATATTTCCCTTCTTTAATTTTATGGTTGTAGATTTAACTTCAAATCCATTAGGGAAGTTACTAAAGAGAGGGTTCAGATGGTACGTGAGAAATATGAATCCTTCATTTATTTATTTATTTTCCCCTTTAAAGGAAAAGTCAAAAGTATTTCTCCATTTTTTTTTTAGTACAAGAGATGATGCTTCGAGATATAAAGTTAAGGGGTGAAGCGATGGCTATTTGGCATCAGTCAACCAACTATAAAACGAGCAAAGAATGAGTGTTAGGACGAAAATAAAGGATTGAAGCCATTCACATTCTAGAGAATTCAAAAGTCCTATTGGGAATATGCATTGATTCAATCAAAAGGGATAAATGTTAATAATGTTCATTCTTGCTTGCCCAATTTCTAAATAGCTAATATCGAGAGTGAAAAAAATAAAAAATGGTTACATATTTGGAAAGTAAAAATGACATATTGTTTAATGGTAATGTGTTCATTAGGTAACCAACTAAACTCTGAGAATTCAGATTTAAGAAACGCTTTCTTTATGGAATGGGAAGTTCCTGGACAAAATATAATAAAACTTAATTTTGATGTTGCAATCAACTCTCAAGAACCTTGGTATTTTGATTCTCAATATGATTTCAAAGTACAATCAATTCTAAGAGAAGTAATAAAGCAAGTTGCTTTCTGGGGCTTCAGGAAGTTTGTTTATTAAGGAGAAGCAAAGAATTTTATTTTTTAGTTGGTCCCCAATTGATGCCAATATTATATGATAATTTATTATTAAAAAAACTTAAAGGCTCACTTAATATATTAATTAATAAAATTTGATATATAAATGCATATAATATAATTATTATATTTCTTAAAATATGAGTTTTGTGTCATTTATTTTTTCTTGAAATTAATGTTGAGTTATATCATATTTTTAACTTTTTATAACGTTGTGAGATGATCTAAACTGTTATTATCAAACTTTAAAAAGAAATTATTTAATAATAATAATATTATTATTATTATTATTGAATCCTTTTTTATAAAAATTGATTTTAAAAGTACTATTGCCTTCAGTTTCATTATTTTGTAAATAAAATATGTTTTTTACAATTAATAACTTATTGTTTAATTTATACATTTCTTAATTAATACTTATTCTTTTTAATGAATTTACTATTGTATCTTTTTTTCAATTGTAAAGTTGTTTACTCCCTCATTTAATTTAGTTTTAGTTATCCTATTAAAGCGTTTATATTCAATATAAATATTTTCTTAAATTATTGAGGTTATATTGTAAAATTTGTAATCTTTCTACCTATATATGTAAAAGATAATAAGATACTAATTTTGAATAATTCATGAAACTATTTATTATGTGAAATTAGTGCATAGAAGCCAATTTTATCTCTATTTAATAGGGAAAAAATTTATTTGTATTAGATGTAGATTTTTATTTTAAAATAATCACTCGTAATTATTAAATAATTTATTATTATATTTTTTTCTCAAAAAAAGTACACTCATACCTTCTTTCGATACACATATTTTTATCTTGTCAGTAAAATATATATATTCAAGACAAAATTTTTTTTTTTTTCTCTCAAATGTATAAATTGTGCTCGCACCGTCGAGATTGAATAGAGGAATTTGAACTCCCTCATTGTCCATAAACACGTGTTACTTGAATTTCTAAATCAAAATTATAATAACATCTCCACTTTGCCAATTTATATGAGTAATTGTATTTGATGCACTTAAGTCATGAAAAATGTCTGAAGTCTATTTCGCGTGAAAATTTAATTTAAACTCGTTTTAATATAAAAAAATTAATTCTAATATATTTATATTAAATTCAATTTGATCCTACTTAATCCATTTAAATATAATCTAATCCAATTTAAATCTAACTTTTTTATTTCAAATTAATGATCTGATAACTTGATTGATTCGTTCATAATATGAAGTATTTTTAAACTAAAATAGACCCAACTTGAAATATATCATATCTAAATTTATACAAGCAACTTTCTTATAAATTAAAATTATGTAACAAAGGGTGGACATAGATTTTTTTTTTTTTTTTTCCTTTTTTGGTGTTTGGATTGTTGATAGGCAAGTGGAAAAAGGAAATTTTTTAATTGTAAAATGGCATACGTTATTATGAAAAAAGAGTAATACTTTACTATTATTAAAAAAATTAATAATAAAATAATAAAAATTATTTCCTGCGTCACTAGTTTAAGCTTGTGATTGGGAGAGGGTAAAACAAGGGGAAGAGGAAAATAAGAGAGGAAAGATATTTTACCTTGATTAGGAAGGAGAGGAAAATAGAATAGGAAAGGAAAATAACTCAAATTTTCCCCTCTCCATTTTCTCTCCAAAAATGGAGAGAAAATATGGAAGAAAGAGGGGATTTTACAGAATTTACCATCATATCCCTGGACAATGTAAAAAATTATAGAATCTGAGCAAAAATCGAACCAAACTGAAAATTGATCGAATCGAGCTGGTTCAATTTGGTTCGGTTTGATCCCTTAATAAAATTAGTTTATTCAGTTATATTTTTTAAAAAATTCGGTTTTAGATTTTTTGTTTGGTTTTTTATATTGAAAAATAGATAAAAAAAATTGAATTAACTGAAGTAATTAGTAAATCAAACCCATTTGAATTGAACCTAAAATACATGTAATTTAATTGAAACAACCCGAACCGAACCTACCAAACCAAAGTTGCTTAATTTGTTCTCATTTTCACTCAACAATTCCTGGGTAATATTTCAAAATTTAAAAAATATATTTAAAAATATTTTTGTTACATTTTAATATTTAAAAAATATAAATCAATCTATAAATATATTTTTTTAACATTTCAAATATAAAAATAATTTTAGAATTTGTTCGTATTA
>CATIWR010476148.1:0-14363 GCA_949677035.1 Omphalea diandra | reverse complement strand
TGTAAGCCACTAACTAATAAGCCATTATCAATTAATGAACAACCATCCTTACCTATGGTACCAATGCCAATTACCTTACCCTTGGCATTGTTACCAAATGTGACATCTCCACCTTCTTTCTCTTTAAGTGATGTGAATAGTTTTCTATTTCTGGTCATATGCTTTAAGCAACCACTATCCACATACCAATTACTTGCTTTGGTGGTAGTCACATTTCCCTCTTATGAAGAGTCCCTTGTGCCATGAAGCATATGTTGGCCACCTCTCCTTCTTCGTCTTCTTCACTTGAGCTATCATCCCAAGAGGCTGAGAAACTCTTCTTCTTTTCCTTGTCCCATCTCTTCTTTTTCTTTAGCTTGGGACAATCATGCTTGATGTGGCCTTGCTTACCACACTCATAACAAGTGACTTCATTTGATCTCTCTTTAGAATTAGGAGTTGTCTTCTTGAAGCTTCTTCTGTTTTTTCTCCTTCTAATTAACTCCTTAGTCCTTTTTTAGAGCATTGCTAGCTCTTCTTCTTCATTGTCACTTTCTTCATCACTAAAGGTAGTTTCCACCTCCTTCTCCTTTATTGAGGATTTGAGTGTCAAGGTTCTCTTCTCAAGTTTTTCAGATTTTTCTACTTGACTCCTCATTTTCTTCATCTCCTCATGTTTCTTTAAGGCTAGCTCATAAGTTAAGAGTTTGCCTATCAAGACATCTGTTTGCACCTTCCCTATTTCTAGATTGGATTCTTGAATGCTGCACACTCTAGCACCAAACTTTTCAAGAGGCAAAGATTTCAAAATTTTAGAGTTTACCTCATGATTTATGAGAATCCTATCAAACTTCTTCATGTTGGTGACGATTACTAGGAGTCTGTTGGTCATGTTGATGATGCTCTCATTCTCCTTCATCATGAACAACTCTCAATCCATCACATACATTTCTAGCCGGCTGGATTTCACCAATGTGGTGCCTTCGTGATAGTTCTATAATGCTTTCCATATCCTATGGACTATTTGGCAATGTTGTACTCTTCCAATCTCTTCTCTTAACAGAGAGCTTAGAAGAATTGTCATGGCTCTCTTGTTAATGCCATTTGATCTTCTATGTGTTTCAACCCACTCTTCTCTTGGAATGAGTTTTTCACTTCCATCCACTACCTTGGTGGATGGATTCCATTCTTTGACTACAACATCCCAGAGATCCACCACATTTGTGTCAAGGTAAATTTTCATCCTATACTTCTAGTGAGTATAGTCAGCTCCATCAAAGTAGGGTTTGAGGTGTGTGTGGATTCCTTCTTATGCCATGATCTTAATTCACCCAATGAAGGTTTGATTGTGAAACCTTGCTCTGATACCACTTATTGGCCCTTAGCACTAAGAAGGGGGGTTGAATTAGTTTATAAAAATTAAAATAAAAAGGTAGAAGAAGATTGAAGAACACACGATTTATAATGGTTCAAGTATAATCGACCCTACGTCCACTCCCTAATTCTCAGTAATTGGGTATTCCACTAACTATCAATGCTGTTTTCAAGCTCACTCCAAACTTTTACACTTGTGTTTTCAAAGGCTCACACAATAACCTTTACACTTGTGTTTTAGAGGTTCACACAACAGCCTTTACACTTGTGTCACATAACAAGCTCTCTATAGTGTTTTAACAGGCTAACACTATAACCTTTACAAATAGTGTTTATGCTCACACCAAACAATCACTAAAAGAAAAGAAATGAATGAACAATAAAATTGCAAGAGTTTGGATTACAAATTAATGAATTCTCTTGCATTTACATCTGTTTGGTGAGGTATTTATAACCTCTACCCACTAAAGAGACGTTGCAATAAAACTGGTACAAAATCTGCAAAGTGTGCCTAATAGATTTTGCATTAAATGCTTGACAAGATTCATTCGCGGTCGCTACTACTATTTCGCAGTCGCGAATTTCGAATTTCCATACGAAAGCTAAAAATTGCAGGGGAAAATCTCATTTGTGTCTAACGACTAGTATATGTGGCAGCTTCTCATTGGTTCACTAGGAAAATATAGTCATTCCTTTCACCTGCTCGCTAAAATAGCGATCGTGAATTAATACCGGACATGACTGAGGACGCGAATTCGTCTGTCAGAACTTGCATTCTCCACTTCACGAATCGCGATCGCTACCAACACATAACCTTTATGATTTTGTCTTCCAACGGTCACCTGGGACACTTGTCATGCTCTAGTTGTGGACTTACTGCCATCTTGAGTTACTTCGAAATTCACGGTCACGACTGAGGTGTGACACACACCGTGAATTCGTCTGGCATTTTTTGGACTCCTTCTTTTGAATGAATCGCGACCGAGAATGGCTTCACGATTTTGCCTGCCTAATTTTCAGCATGTTTTAACATGAGTTGCAGTAACGAATCCTTGATTGCGGTTGTTGTTTACATGTTAGTTTGGAGTTTAACAACTCTTTCCATCTCTTCTCGAGAGATTTATCTATTTCTGCAAAATCAACACTTATTTGAAATATTAGTGATGATCAATCTCCTTTGTCAAGATCAAAGAGGTTCTAGACTTAGGATTAACCATCCTAGCCCAACACTTATCCTTTAAAAAAAATTCTCATGTTATAAAGTAAAGTAAAACAAATTGTGTAGAACTAACACAATACAAAGAATAGTTATCTTCCTTTTATTTGTATATCTCCCTCATTTCTTATAAAATGCCTTTATGTATGGGCTTACAACTTGAAAAGAAGAATAACATAACTTACAATAATTAAAGTTAAAAAAACAAGTTATGTGTTTAGAGGAAATAAATTTAGGAGTTTAGAATGAAGTTAATGGACATCCATTAATATAACATTTATAACACTCCCCTTTGGATGTCCATTGCACAAATATATGTCTGGCTAAAACCATACTAGAAAAAAACCCTATAGAAAAAAATCCTAGTGAAGGAGAAAGAGTATATTATATTAGTGTGTAATATGCATTATTATCTACCTCATTAAAAACCTTGCCAAGAAAGCCAAGTGGGATAAAACCATGGTCAAGGAAAAAAGTATAATGCATATTTCTCCCCCTCATGCTAAGATCACTTGAGATCTCTATACCGATGCATTCCAACGTTGTGCACCAATTTCTTAAAAATCACAATTGGTAATGCCTTTTGTGAATAAATCTGCCAAATTATCATTTGAACAAATTTGTTGAACATCTATGTCACCACTTTTTCTAGAGATACATGTGTAAATAAAAATTTTAGTGAGATGTGTTTTGTTCTATCTTCTTTAATAAATCCTTGTTTCAATTGAGTAATACATGTAACATTATCTTCATATAACACGGTTGGACTAACTTTAGTAAATAATAGTCCACATGTTTCCTGAATATGTTGAGTCATTGACCTTAGCCACACACATTCTCGACCAATTTCATTAATTGTAAGGATTTTTGCATGATTTAAAGAGGTTACATATATTGTTTGTTTTTGTAGAGCATCATGATATAGCAGTATCATCATAAGTAAACACATAACCTATTTGAGATTGAGCTTTATGTGAATTAGACAAATAACCTGCATATGCATAACCAACTAGTGATGATTTTGATTTCTTTGAGTAATACAGGCCCACATCACTTGTTCCTCGAAGATAACAAAATATTTGCTTAACTTTATTCCAATGTCTTTAAGTTAGAGAAGAACTATATCTTGCTAACAAATTGACATAAAAAGTTTTGTCTACATACTTATTATTAGCAAAATACATTAATGCACCTATTGTATTCAGATATAGTACTTCAGGACCAATGATTTTTTCGTTATATTCATGAGGTCAGAATGGATCCTTTTTCACATCCAGTGATCTAACAACCATTAGGGTGCTCAATTAATGTAAAATCTTGTTAAGATATTTTTCTGTGTAATTTGACTAATGAATAAAAATTCCATTTGCAAAATGCTTAATTTGTAAGCCAAGACAAAACTTTGTCTTTCCAAGATTTTTCATTTCAAATTCTTTCTTTAAATATTCTATTTGGCTACGAAAGGTCATTGAGAGTGCTAATAATATTTAAGTCACCAACACATATTGTAATAATAACAAATCTAGATCCTAATTTCTTTATAAAAACAGATGGACAAATAAGGTCATTCCTATATCCTTCTTTTAATAAATATTCATTCAACGATTATACCACATTTATCCATATTGCTCTAATCCATACATGGATCTTTACAATTTAATTGAATACATTTCTCAAGAATTTGAGTTATATGCTTCAGGTATTTTAAATCTTTTAAGGATTTTAATATAAATATCACTATCAAGTGATCCATATAAATAAACTGTAACTATGTCCATTAGATGCATATCAAGCTTTTCACGAACTATAAGACTAATTAGATATCTAAATGTAATTGCATCCATCGTAGGAGAATAAGTTTCTTCATAGTCAATACCAGGTCTTTATGATAAACCTTGTACAACAAGCCTTGCTTTATGTCTTACAATTTCATTCTTTTCAATTCGCTTTCTCATAAAAACCCATTTGTATCCAACGGGTATTACATCTTTTGGTGTTTGGACTATGAGTCCAAAAACTTCACATTTTGCAAGTGAGCTTAATTCGGCCCGAATAGCTTCTTTCCATTTTGGCCAATCATTTCTTTATCGACATTCTTTGATGGTATTTGGTTCAATGTCCTTACTTTCTTTAATAATATCAAGTGCTACAATATATGCAAAAATATTATTAACAACTTGCTTATTTTGATTCCATCTTTTTCTCGTAAAGACATAATTTATTGAGATCTCATCGTTTTCGTTATTTTCAAGTATCTAAACCTCTTCAACGGTTTTTTGATCAATTATCTCTTTAGACGCTTCAGGAATACTAACCTTGTTTATTGTGCCATATTGATCATTTGCTCCTTTTCTTTTTCTAGGATTTTTATCTTTGGAATCGATTGGTCTTCCACATTTTAAGTGTGTCTTAAAATCATTAGCTATTGATTGTCTTTCTGGGACATCAACTCATGCTGCAGCATTTTACAACTAGTGTATGTGATTTAGTTACTCTCTTTAAATCAGTAAATGCATTTGGTAATCGATTTGCAATATTTTGTAAATAAACAATCATTTGAACTTCTAGTTCACATTAATTTGTGCAAGGATCATAATGAGATAGTGATGATGCATTCCACATTATTTCTTTTTCCAACTGTTTCTTATCTCCCCTTAATGCTAGAAAATTTACCTCATCAAAATGATAGTTAACAAATCTTGTTGTAAACATATCACCAGCCATTGGTTCAAGATATTTAATAATTGAAGGAGATTCATATCCCACATATATTTTTAGTCTTCATTGAGGACCTATCTTAGTGCATTGTGGTAGAGCAACTGGAACAAATACTACACAACCAAATATTCTAAGATGAGAAATATCTAGTTCATGACCAAAAATCAATTATGATTGGGAGTACTTATGATATGAAGTTGGTCTTATGCGTATAAGTGTTGTTGCATATAAAATAGCATGCCTCCAAACGGAAATGGTGAGCTTTGTTCTTATAATTAATGGTCTTACAATTAATTGGAGGTGTTTTATTAAAAATTCTACTAAACCATTTTGTGTATATACATACGCAACCAGGTGCTCAATAGTTATTCCAACTGACACATAGTAGTTATTAAAAGCTTAGGATGTAAATTCACCTGCATTATTAAGACGAATTATCTTGATTGCATAATTTGGAAATTATGCTTGTAACCAAATTATCTAAGTAAGTAATCTCGCAAATGCTACATTACAGGTATATAATAAGCAAACATATGACCATTTAGTAGATGCATCTATCAATACCAAATGGTCTATATGGTAGATGTATAAGTCCACATATATCCCCCTAAAAATGTTCTAAAATGTCGGTAGCTCCTTCTAAATTTTAGATGGTGAAGGTTTAATAACCAACTTGCCTTGAGAACAAGTAGCACATGGGAATTCATTAGACAATAAAATCTTCTGGTTCTTTAAGGGATGTCCATATGAATTCTCAGTAATTTTTCACATCATTATTGAACCAAGATGGCCTAACTAGTCATGCCATTAAACTTTTCTTTGTTAATGAACTTTTAATTCATTATAGCATTCACTTCAATTGTAATAATATTTGTATAATATAAACAAAAAGAAAGAGCAAAGAACTTTACTAATACACATTTTTTACCCGCAACAATTGAAGCAATATAAAGATTTTCTCTATTATCTTCATTCATAGTCTCAATATGGTAGCCATTGCATCAAATATCATTAAAACTTAGCAGATTTATTTTTAATTTAGTAGATAATAAGGCATCATCAATAATAAATTTTGTCTCTCTAGGAAACAAAATATTAGGTCTTCCAAAGCCTTCAATGATATTTACATTATCTTATATTATAGTAACATCGACTTCTATTATTTTTAAATTTGAAAAATATTTCTTATCTTTCAATATAGTATGTGTTGTTGCATTACCTGTTAAGCATATATCTTCACTATTGATATTGGGACCAATTAAATGATGAGAAATATCTATGCTTCATTAAACAAAAAAAATACATGATAAGTTTTAATATAATAAAGCAAAATAAAATAAAATAAACACTCCAACATTAATAAAACAAGCAAAGTACAATTATCAAAGATGAATATTTTTCTCCTCAGTTGCAAGATTAATCTTGCCATTTGAAAAATTATCAATATTTCCATCAAAGAAATCTGCAATATCCAACTGTGTAGTTTCCAAAAAATTAGAGTGATAAGCATCATCTTGATAAGCAAAGTTTGCTTTAATATATTTTCCTTTCAAGGACGCTTGGTAAAGCTCAACTAAATGTTTAGACATATGATAGGTATGTGACCAATGCCCTTTCATTCTGCACCTATAACAAAAATGTTCAATATTTGTTGGGGACTTTATTTTATGAATTTTCCCCACTTCTTTCTTCACTTTAATAAGTGTGATTTTCTTATACTTTGAAATATTATTGAAACAACCACCATGAGGTTG
Organism: Omphalea diandra; assembly: GCA_949677035.1. NCBI lineage: Eukaryota > Viridiplantae > Streptophyta > Magnoliopsida > Malpighiales > Euphorbiaceae > Omphalea > Omphalea diandra. Next base: position 7,322 of record CATIWR010476148.1, on the reverse strand, counting down.
AAGATTATTTTGTCCTCAACCATGTCTCCATCCATGCCCATAAAATGTCCTTAGTTATTATTTATAGTAGCTTTGGACTAGGTTGGTTAAACCTAAGTCATAAACCTCATTTGATCTTGACAATAGAGATTGATCAGTTCTAATACTTTTATTAAGTGTTGTTTTGCATATTATAAATTAGTTTTTTCATTAGAAGTTGGATGGAATTTAAAATCTCCAACCTTTAGAAGTTCATCCAAATTCGGGATGTGTATATCTTAAATCGTGACTGCAAATTAGTCATAAGGATGGATGAAGCTAGGTTAGAGGAATTCACAGATAAATTTGCAGTTGCAACTTAGTTGAAGGAAGTGAGCCTGAGTCATAGAGGAATTCGCGGTAGGTATCACATTTGGATTTGCAATCAGGACTTTCATAGTGACATAGGAGGGAACCAAAGCCATAACATGCTAAATGTCTAAGGTATCCGTTGAAGATCAAAAATCACGAGGGTGAATTGCTAGTCGCGAGCGTGACTCAAGAAGCTATAATTTTCTCATCAAACAGAGGAATTTATGGTCTCAATCATGCATAAGGCAATGACAACTTGTGATCGCGACTTTTAAGAATCATGTAGAACACAATGACTACATTTCTTAGATAACTAATGAACAGCTGACACGTGGACAAGCCGTTAGACACAGGACGAGGTTCTCTACAACAATTTTCGGCTCCTCAGTACCAATTGAAAATTCGTGACCGTGAAATGATAGTTGTGACAACGACTTCTGCTTAACAAGCATTTAATGCAAAATCTGCCAAGCACAATTTGGAGATTTGTTGATAGTTTTAGAGTAACGTCTCTTTGGTGGATGTGGGCTATAAATGCTCTACCAAACATATGTAAATGGAAGAGAATTCATTAATTTATAACCAAAGTCTTTCCAATTTGTTACTCAATCTTTCATTTTCATTCATGTGTTATTGATTGTTAAGTATGAGCAACAAATACCATTGTAAGAGGTTAGGAGTTAGCCTAGATTCAAAACTCTTGTAAGAGGTTAAAGTGTGAGCTTATATAAAAAACTTCCTACTCTCTCCAATGGCTCCTAAAAAGGCTTCAAAAGTAGAGATGGGCAAGGCTATAGCTCAACCTCTACACCTCCAGCCCTATATCAAATGAAAGGGATTACAAAAGAGGAGAAGGATCACTATAAGGCCAACGCCTTCAAGATCATCCTTTCAAACAAAATCCCTTCTACTTTTCTTCTAGAGTCTATAGGGATTAAATATGAGATCCATGCATTTCTCTCCAATTTGGGATGGAATGAATTAATCTTTCGGGACAATCCCGGATATAAAGAAATAGTGAGAGAGTTTATGTGCACAGTGACTCTAAGCCTCAGAGCCGAGTCTCACGACAAACAATATGAGTTAGTATTTCGTGCATTTAGAGATCCTTACTTTATAACTTTTGAATAAATGTGCAACCTTTTCAATCTTCAAGTCGGAGATAACATTCCATTCATTATCTTCATACTTGATGTCATTTACTCTGAGTTTTAGTCTGAAGTTTCTATCAAGACCAAACATGATCCCAATACCTCTTTAGCCAAATACATCAAAACCTTCCCTTTTTTGTTACTTCATCATATCATCACCTTCTCTATTAACACTAAAGGTGATGGTAATAAAAAGGTATCCTAAAAGGACTTTGCTTTCCTTTTCTATCTTATTAAAAATAAGCCCATCTAATCCGATCGCTATCTTGTGGATCAATTGATTCATATGAACACTAAACCTAAGAGTCAATTTCTCCTTCCTTCCCATGTCACTGCCATTTACAGATATGTTAGTGCTCTTAATGAGGAAAATAAAAAATTCCTCATAAAGAAACTCCTTCCTAAAATTTTCTAGACCTCACCTACCTTATCAATGTTAAAGCCATCTACCCAGATTCCTATGACTATACTTTAGGTGCTTTTAGAGCTAAAAAACTGGAAACATCCTAAGCCTTCAAAAGAAAAGGGCTTGTCATTAAAGAAGGAGCAATACCAATCCCACCTCCTCAACCAAAATCTAAGACCAAAATTTCTCTTGCCACCATCAACCGAAAGTTAGATCATGTGATGAGGATGGTGAAGAGAAGATTTCTCCTTCTTTCCCATCTACACAGTGACCTGGTGGACCTACAAGAGAAAATGGGTGCTCCTCCTTATCATCTTCTAGATTTTGAAGATTATGAAGACACATCAGAGGAGGAAGACAACCAAGAGGTTGAGGATGGAGACGAAGGTGAAGGAGGAGGAGACAATGAAGAGCAAGACGATTCTAGAGATGATGACAGTTCTCCAATCTTCTAAACTAGGATTTCTTTATTTAAATCTTTGATGTACAATTATTGATCCCATAGTTTATAAATAAATAAAAGTGTTTGAATTTGCAATTCTTAGTTTCATATGTTATGTGTTTGATATTTGTTATATGTGATTGCAATTTTTATGATTCTATAAGTTAATATTTGCTCCTTATGATCACTTTATCTCATATTTATGCATTTTAGTTGATCTTCTCCATTCACTCTCTTTTTAATCTTACCAAAGGGGGAGAGAATTGTATAGAGAAAATAGTTTGGAAAAGAAAAGCATAAGTTGAGGGGGAGCATTTTTTTTTTAGTACCTAGAATTTCTTTCATCATTGACTAGAATTTCTTTAAGTATTCATTGTTCATTTCATCATTAACCATCCTAACTTCAGAACTCATGCATTTGATTTTCCATAAGATCAATCTAAGTTGTCAAAATAAAAAAAGGGGAGATTGTTGGACTAGGTTGGTTAAATCTAAGTCATGAACCTCTTTTGATCTTAATAATAGAGATTGATCAGTTCTAATAATTTTATTAAGTGTTGCTTTGCATATTATAAGTTAGTTTTTCTGTTGGAAGTTGGATGGAATTCAAAATCTCCAACCTTGAGAAGTTCATCCAAATTTGCGATGTCTATATTCTAAATTGGGACCGTGAATCAGTCATAAGGATGGATGAAGCTAGGCTAGAGGAATTCATGGGAGAATTCACAGCTGCGACTTAGTCAAAGGAAGTGAGCCTGAGTCACAAAGGAATTCGCGGTAAGTATGGCATATGGATTCGAGATCATGACTTTCATAGTGATAAATAAGGGAACCAAAGCCACAGCTGCAACACACCAAGTGTCCAAGGTATCTGTTGAAGATCAAAAATCACAAGAGCGAATTGTTGGTCGTAATCGCGACTCAAGAAGTTGCAATTTTCTCATCAAATAGAGGAATTCACTATCACAATCGCGCCCAAGGTAAAGACAACTCGCGATCGCAACTTTTAAGAAGCAGGTAGAACACAACGATTACATTCCTTGGACAACCAATGAACAACTGACATGCGGACTAGCCGTTAGACATAAGATGGGGTTCTCTGCTGCGATTTTCGACTCCTCAATACAAATTAGAAATTTGCAACCGCGAAATGATAGTAGCGACTACGACTTCCCCCTGATAAGCATTTAATGCAAAATTTGCCTAACACAATTTAGAGATTTATTTATAGTTTTAGAGTAACGTCTCTTTGGTGGATATGTCATATAAATACTCTACCAAACTAATGTAAATGATAGAGAATTCAATAATTTGTAACCAAACTCTTGCCAATTTGCTACTCAATCTTTCATTCTCATTCATGTGTTATTGATTATTAGGTGTGAGCAATAAACACCATTGTAAGAGCTTAAGAGTTAGCCTAGATTCAAAACTCTTGTAAGAGGTTGAAGTGTGAGCCTATACAAAACACTTGAGAGAGGTTATTGTGTGAGCCTAGAAAACACAAGTTGTAAGATTTTTGTATGAGCCATAAACACAAGTTGTAAAAGTTTGATGTGCGCTTGAAAACGCCAGTTTAGTGGAGTGAAATACCCAATTGTGAACAATTAGAGAGTGTGCATAAGGTTTGTTAATACTCGAACTACTATAAACCTTTGTTTTATTTCTTCTCATCTTCTTATTCATCTCCTAAACACTTAAACTCTCCTTCTTAATTTTAAAAACAACCACCAATTCAACCCCCATTCTTGGTGCACTAGGCCAACAGTAGCATTCATTTCAGGGAATGGATTAAAACCCATGGGATGTGATTCGTGTTTTTTCATTAATAACTCATTATTTTGTTAAGTTATAAGAAGGCATGAAATCAATTCATAATATTTTTTAAATCCTTTTTCTCGATATTGCTGTTGAAAGAGCACGTTCGAGGCATGAAAGATGGAGAATGTTTTTTTCTAACATATCTTCATCAATAATTTTCTAACATATCTTCATCAGTAACTTTTTCTTCACATAATTGCAATTGAGAACTTATTTTAAATATCGTAGAGTTATATGCACTTGTGAACTTAAAGTCCTATAATCGCAAATGCATCAAATAATAACGATCTTTGGAAGGATCATAGTCTTTTGGTGGTCATATCTTTCTTTCAAACTTTTTCAAAGATTAAAGGGAACTTTTACAATTAAATGTTCAGACTTCAATCCCTCATGAAGATGATATCGAAGAAATATCATAGCTTTAGCTCGATTTTGGCTTGATACTTCAATGTTTTCTTTAATGGTATCTCTAAGATCCATGGCATCTAGATGAATTTCAGCACTAGTATTCATGATAAATAATTTTTTTTTTTTAGAAATATCAAGAGCCAAAACTCAAGACTCAAGTTTTGTAAGATTTGCCATGTTGAGAACTAGCACAAAAAGTAATAATTGGATAACATCATATATTTAATAATAAAATTTGAATTTATAATTATAAATCTTCTAATTAAACATGAATATCAATTATTTTTAGTTTGTTATTTATGGTTAAAGAAATTAAAAACAACAAAAACAATCAAATGTAACATGCAAATAATAGATACATTATAATATATAATATAAATATAATAAGAGAAAAACAATATGTAAAACATAAATAAAATATGCATAGCAGTATAAAGAATCATTAGAAATCTCATTTTAATTTTGGATGTTAAATGGAATGAATTGGTAGAGTCTTGTAATAATGTGTTATAAAATAAACAAAATCAAATTATGTAGAGCTAACAATAGAAAGAATAGTTATCTTCCTTTTATCCGTATATCTCCCTCATTTCTCATCAAATAACTTTATTTATAAGCTTACGACTTAAAAAAAACAAAAACATAACTTACAATAATTAAAGTTACAAAAATAAGTATTTATAGGAAACAAATTTGGGAGTTCATAAGTGAAGATAATGCGCATCCATTAATATAACATTTATAACATCCCATATTTTAAGCAAGCCAAGCAAGGCATTTTTAATAATTTGTACTCAGATGTAACTTGGGATCTGGTCAGGTAGTCAAGTAAAGTCTACGGCCCACCATCTAATGTTCTAAAATTTTCATTGAAATTTCATAAATTCAAGAAATCGCATTTAATAAGCAATATATACACTTTTTGAAGCTGTTCCCGCTTTTGTATATTGTTTGTGATGAATTTATATGAAATTTATATTTACAAATAAATTTTATTTATAAATAAATTGTTATATTTAAATTTTAATTTATTTTCAATTAATCAGTGTATTAATTCTACTTTGGGTTCATAGTTTTAATAAATTAAATCATAGTTTATTCAAAATTCACTCCTAATACCTAGTAAGTTTGATAAAAATTATTTAAACGAAATCAATTTTATAGAATTAAATTTTCATAAGTATGAATCATTTCATTTTCTATTTACCAAATGTATGTTTAAAATTTTGTACTATTTTTTTAGAATTTATTTACATAAAGCACATCTTCCGTTTTAATTTCATTTTCCTTTATTTTGACTTTATAAATATTAGAAATAGTTATAAGTATTAATTTAAGCGTTAAGTATTTATTTATTTATTGTACCTCTTAAGGATAAAGAATTAAAGCATAACGTCAGGAGAGATGCATTCTTAAAAATTATTAAATAAATTTAATTTTGATTAACACAAAAGTTTATCACAACTCAAAAATATTTTAATATTTTAAAATGTAATATGAAATAAATAATAAATGATATAAAAAAATTTTATATGCACCAAGTTTATATTCATATGTTACAATTATAATTATATACTTGCTAGTTTTTTTATTAATTACTATTTTTTAATGTATTATAAATATTTTATATCTATAAAACTAAATTTTAATATTTACTCTTAGACTCTCAATCGAATTTGATATGGACAAATATAATTATGTATAATAAATGATTATGAAAAAATAAATTTCATAGTAATACATATGTTATTATATCATTATATAAAATTTTAAATGTGTGCATAATTTATTAATTTTTTTATAATAAATTTTATTATTATTTTGAATAATTTTATGAAAATAAAATTATCTAGCATAATAAATAATTATATATTAATAAAATTATTACTTAAACATTTTAAAATTATGTCGATTAGTAATGCAATATTTATCAACAAAATAGGATGAATTCTATCATGATATATGATATTGTTGTGTAAAATTTATTAATTATTTATAATAATTTTATAAAAATAAAAAATATTTAAAATAATCAATAATTAGATATCATAAAGTTATTATTTAAATATTTAAATTTATTATAATGATCACAACATAATATTATAGTATTATCCAAGGTTGCACCAAAATGTAATCATGCTTGTGTTTTCGCATTTTGGACACACGAAAACACAAGAAACCCACTGAAAAGGACTCGAAACATTTCGAGTTCATTTTAGTAATTTTTTTAAAAAAGGAACGCATTTTATGATACCTTTTTTTCTGCTCCGTCCTCCCTCTCTCTGTGCTGTCCATATCTTACCTTACCTCACCTCATACTTGTAATTTTGAAGTCGACGGCGGCTACAATGACGGTAGCTGCGCTAATCGACTCCTTTCTGTTTCTGTTGTAACTTGCAAGTTTTTTTTTTTTTTTTCGTTTTTTTTGAATTTACAGGTTTGGGTTTTAGATTTCTTGATTTGCAGTTGAAATTATTGGATTGAAATTACTGGTTTGGGATGCAACTCCCGCTTCCATTATGAAAAATGAAACTGACCTTGGGTTTTGGATTTCCTAAGCTGGTCCTTAACTGGGTTTGAAATTTCTTTATTCGTCATCAATTTAAGGATTCTTATTTATATATTTTGGGCACCAAAAAGGCTGTACCATTGATTTTGCAAAACCTAGTCTCATTTCAACCTTTTTCGTTTATATATATATATATATATATATATATATATATATATATATATATATATATATATATATATATATATATATCCT
>CATIWR010476128.1:0-13210 GCA_949677035.1 Omphalea diandra | reverse complement strand
ATTTATTTTAATATTCTTAATTAAAAATCTTTTATCAACTTTCTAAATCCTAATTATATAGTATTTTCTCTATAAAAAAATAATGAATCTTAGATTACAGTTGATCACTAGTCAATTATAAATTCAAGGATTTGAAAAAATGATGAATGTAGATATATTATTTTGAAATTTTATACATACACATATATACAGAGAGACTATTTTATTTATATTTAAATAATCAATAAACAAACTATTCAATTTACTTAGATATTTAATGAAATTATAGTAAAATTATGATTACGATCATAATCTCTAAAGCTAGAGATGGTAAATGGGACGGGTCGGATTGGATTGGGTTATTTTCAGATAAGGTCATTTTCGATCGATTTATTTTATTGTCAGGTCGAGTTTGGGTCACAAGGGTTTCGAACAGATTTAGGCCACCCATCGAGTCATATATACAGAAAAAAATTTCGGATCGCGTCATTTATTATTTAATTTTAAAATGTTAATTTGAATTTTTTATCATTTATACATTTTCTTATAATTTATTAAGAGAGAGATAATAATTTTTCTTAAAAATTATTTTTTAGTAAGATAGATTTTATATAAAATGAAACTTAATTAAATTTTTTTATTTAATACTTAATGAATTAATTATAATTTATTTTTTTTAAGAAAATGACTATATATAATGAAAAGAATTGAATTAATTCCACATAAAATTATAGTCAAGTCATATATCATAATTTAAATTAATTTACAAATAAATATATAATAGTCAATGATAGAAAATCATTCATTATAAAAAATTTTTATGTATTAGGATAAAAATTTGTACGATAAAATTAGATTTATCTTAATATATGATTTTATCTTGATAAAATTAAATTTATTACAATTGCTATAAATAAATAAGTAAAATTGTGCCAAATTTCTTTTACATATTAAATCATTTAAAAAATTATGATAAAAAATTAGCTTAATTAATCAAAATTCAAACTTTTATGTAATGTTAAATGCATCCAAAACCTTTAATTGAGTTAATTATACTGTAACGTAAAAAATTGATTTTAATTATATATTAAGTTAAAAATAAAATTTAGTAAAATATATTTAAACTCAGTTGACTCTTATAGTTTTTCAATTAGTTCAATTAAACTAAAAAATAAGTTTACAGTTTAAATTGATATACTACTTTTATCAATTACACTGTAAGTTAATAAATTGATTTTAATTATATCTCTAGTTAAAAATAAAATTTAGTAAACTTTATTTATACTCAATTGACCTGTATACTTTTTTAATTAGTTCAATTAAATATAAAATTAAATTTACAGTTTAATTAATATATTACTTTTATTTTTATTCAATTTAATCTTATTTTTAATTAATTAAATTTATTATTTACTTATGTATGAAGCATTTTAATTTTATATTTAAAATTAAAACTAAAAATTTTAAAACTTAAATTTATAATTCATAAAATCTTTCAATTTCTAATTTTATTAAAAAAATCTCTCAATTTTCTTAAAAAATTAATTTTATATTTTAAATAATAAAATTTTAAACTATTCAAATAAAAACTTCTAAGAAATGTTTTAAAAAATCAACCACATCAGTTTAATTAATATGATATTTTTATTTTTTGTTCAATTTAATCTAATTTTTGCTTTATTAAATTTATTTTCTATTTTTAGATGATGAATTTTAATTTTATATTTAATTTTAAAAATAAAAATTTTAAAATTTGAATTTATAATTCATAAAATCTCTCAATCTCTTCTTAAAAAATTAATTATTGTATTTGAATAATAATTATTTAAAATATTTAAATAAAATTTTTAAAATTAAAAAATTGTTTACATCAACTTAATTAGGATGGTACTTTTATTTTATATTCAATTTAATCCCTTTTTTGTTTAAATAAATTTATTATATACTTTTATATGAGCATTTTTAATTTTATATTTAAATCTATAAATTTCTAAATTTATAATTTATAATTCATAAAATCTCTCAATATCTCATTAAAATTTCTTTTTCTCACAATCCCTCCTTAAAAGTTTGACTTTTATATTTTAAATAATGAATTATTTAAATGATTTTAAAAAATTTTAAAAATATTTAAAAATCAATTACATGAGCTTAATTAATATGATAGTTTCATATTTAAATTTAAAAAATCTGAAGATTTTGAAATTTAGATTTATAATTTATAAATTTCTCAATCTCTCATTTAAAAATTTTTTCTTTCATTTTCTCCTTAAAAATTAATTTATATATTTTAAATATTAAATTATTTAAACCATTTAAAATAAAAAATTTTAAGATATATTTAAAAATAATGGCATGATATGAATATGAACATTCTTAAAAAATTTATCCTTAAAATAAAAATTAAGGATTTATTAATTTATTATTTACATATATAAAATAAAATTTATAATTTTAGAACATAAAATTATTGGTTTATCAACTAAAATAAAAATAAAATTTTGATATTTTTTTGAAAAAATAATGAGTAAAAAAAATATTATGTTAGTAAGATTCAAACTTAATTTTGAATTTGATTGAACTAAATGAAAAAATATAAGGGTTAATAGAATCTAAATATACACTTTATTGTATGTTGATTTTGATTTGAAGTGTAATTTAATTTAATTTATCAAATTAGGGCGTAATTAACTCAATTAAAATTTTTATATATAACTGAAAATTCATGAAAATGTTTGAATTTTCTTAATATTGAGCCCACAAATTTTTAACTCAAAAATTTTTGTCATAATAAATGAGCATATAAGATAAATTATGGCATATACTCTTTTATCATAATATTTTATCATGCTACATTGTCTACCAAATTACATATAAAGAGAAGTAGTATTGTCATAATAATATCTGTGATTGAATTAAATAATTTAAAAATTATGATAAAATGATTTTATCACAATAAATAACTTTTTATTATTACTAAATACTTTATCATAACAAATAATAAATTGTAATTTAGACACATAGAAAAACACAATAAAATTAATAAATTTATTAAAATATACAAATTTCATTACATTTTAAATAAAATATCAAAGTTAAATTTAAATTTGAGTTTAATTTTAATTAGATAATTTAAATATTTTTTGAGAAAAAATCTTTAAATATTTTTTGAGAAAAAATCTTTCTTTTTATTTTAATTATTCTACCTTTATATATTTAGTAATAATTTTTTTATATTGTTATCGGATCAACATAGTTTGGTCATGAATTTACCCATTTTGATCGATTTTGACTCAACCCACTGAGTTGACTCTTATTCAACCCAAATCAAGGGCGAGTTCGAGTTTGATAAAAAACTGGCACCTCTATCAAAAGCTAAGACAATGCATGTATTAACAACTAGTAAACTATTTATATTATAGACATGTCAAAGACTTGATGCATTGGCAGTGCAATTTTCTTTAATAATAAAGCAATAACATATAGAGAAGTTGGGTGAGAGACAGAGACCCTTACTGTTTTTTTTATGATTTTTTTCCATATTAGTATTGGAAATAACATTTTGACATTGGTTGGATGTATATAATATTTGAAATGATTCTACTCGAATTTAAATTAGTCACGTGGCTTAGGTGGTTTAAACTGGAAAAACTACAGGAAAAAATATATAAAAGTTTAAACCCTTGAATTTAAGAAGAAAGAATGAACAAAAAACGAGCCTTTTGCATGGACCAAAGCGAATTGAAGCAATTGTCTCATTGGTTCATACCGGCATATCCTGAGAAATTTCATGTCCAAACGCATTCGCAAAATAGACTTCGCCTACTCTTCTTCCCTTGCTTGAGACGAAAATTTTGGGTGGGTTATACTCGAGTCATTTTGGAACTTTGGATGTCAAGATAAGAGTTAACACCATAATTTCATGAGTGAAATATGATATTTCCTTGTGTTTTACTCCTCCCTTATTTTATTTTATCACCGTTAGGCTAAGTAATTTTTCCGTCCATTTAAATGCCTTTTTCATTAGTCCACTAAAGCAAAATTAATATTTATTTTGGAAATTTTTTTGTAATAATTAAATTATCTACTCTTTTTTTTTCCTGTATACCTACAAGTAGGATTGTGCATCAATCGGGTTCGGTCAGTTCGATTCTTAAAAATCGACCACCGATTGGTTAAATGAAGAGAGATTGAATAATCAAACGGAACCAAACATTTACAAGAACCAACAGTTCGAAAGCTGAATAATTTCGATTATGATCGATTTGAAAGATGAGATTAGGCCAAGTGGGTTGAGCCGTAATAAACTTGGATTTCTACAAAATTAAATTAAAAATTAACGGGGTAGGCCTTTGTAAACTTGGCTTCCACATAAATTAATTGATTACACTTTGATTAACTTGGGTTTTAACATAAAATAATTAAAAATTAAAGAATAAATGAGTTGAGTTTTCACATAATTTTTTTCACATATTTTAAGTCTAGTGCACTAAATTTAATATTTACAATTATAAAATCAAACTTTCAATATTCAGTAATACTAATAGATACAAAATATTTTGACAAAAAAAAGTTACAAAATAGTATGTTGGGTTGCAAAAATGTGCTTTCACCATGTATATATATTCAGTATTTAGCTATACACTAAGAATTTAGAAATTAAAAGCATAATCAACAAAAAATTGTTGAGTTTCATAAAAAATAATACACAACAAAAAAAATAGGAAAGATTTATAAGGCCTATAAAATTAAAACCAATCTAATAAAATTAAGTTATTTATAGATAGAACGGAAAAAAAAAATCAAAAAAATTAAAATATAAAAACAAACATCATTTGAGACTAAAATTTAAGAGGTAAATTATCACATAAATGTAGATGTTACATTTTTGGCAGTAATAATAAGATAAATATGAAAGATACGAAGCATAACGATCGAAGAACGAGAACATATCAATCAATTTTAGTTGGTCAAATCTTCCAAAGCCAGAAGATAGAAGTTCCAATCTTCCACTGATGGCATTGGTTACATATGCTCAACCTACTACTAGCTGATATATGTCTTGAAAGTTACACTTATCAACCGTCTAATTTATTTGACCAAACGATTCGTGAAGTCCGTTTGAAACAAATTTTGCAAATGAAATAAATTTTATTAATAGATTTAATTTTTTTTATTAATAAATTTTTTATTTAAAATATTTTTAAATTGATTTATTTATAAAAAATCTATATATAAAATTAGAATTATTTTATTTTCTTAAATACTTTTATTTATTTAAAATAAATATAATCTTAATTTAAATTATAATAACTATATCTGAATTTTTTATTTAAAACAAAAATTTTCAAAATTTATAACTTTTAATTTAATTTGACCCTTTCAACAAAGTATTTCCTTTTAAAATCAAGGAATTCAATTCTTTTACATATAAACTTTTTGGACAAAAGTTTTTTAAATTGTAATTTATTTCTATTGAATTCTTTCAAAATCTGAATTTTTAGACATAGTCTAAAAGATCAATAGAATTATGATTTTTATTTTAAAAAATGCATAATACGATTAAGATGCATAAAGAGAATTAAAAAATTGTAAAAACGTGGGTGTGGGTGCATGTATTAACAAAAATTCTTTTACTCACTAAAGTTTACTATGGAAAGCAATTTTATTAAAAAAATTGATATTGCTTTTAAAATTTATTTTATCAAATTTATTTTAATATTCTTAATTAAATATCTTTTGTTAACTTTCTAAATCCTAATTATATAGTATTTTATCTATAAAAAAAATAATGAATCTTAGATTACAGTAGACCATTAGTCAATTATCAATTCAAAAATTTGAAACAATGATGAATGCAGATATATTATTTTGAAATCTTATACATACCCACATATATAGAGAGAGACTTTTTTTATTTATATTTAAATAATCGATAAACAAACTATTCAAGTTACTTAGATATTTAATGAAATTACAATAAAATTATGATTACAATCATAATCTCTAAAGTTGGAGGTGGTAAATTGGTCGGATCAGTTTAAATTGGATGATTTTCAGATTGGATTATTTTTTGAGTCAGATTGAGTTTGGGTCATCTAGATTTCGGACAAGTTCAGGTAACCCATTAAGTCATATATGCAGAAAAGATTTCAAGTAAGGTCATTTGTTATTCAATTTTTAAATGTCAATTTGAATTTTTTATCATTTATGTAATATTTTCTTATAATTTGTTAAAAGAAAAATAATAATTGTTTCTTAAAAATTATTTTTGGTAAGATAGATTTTATATAAAATGAAACTTGATTACATTTTTTGGTTTTTATTTAAACACTTAATAAATTAATTATAATTTTTGTTAAGAAAATGACTATATATAATGAAAATAATTGAATTAAGTCCACATAAAATTATATTCAAGTCATATATTATAATTTAAATTAATTTATAAACAAACATATAATATTCAATGATAAAAAATCATTTACTATAAAAATTTTTTATGTATTATGATAAAAATTTATATGATAAAATTATATTTGTCTTAATATATGATTTTATCATGACAAAATTAAATTTATTACAATTATTATAAAAAATAAGTAAAATTGTGATAAATTTCTTTTATATATTAAATCATTTAAAAAATTATGATAAAAATTTAGCTTTAAATTCAAACTTTATGTGATTTTAAATTGTATCCAAAACTTCTAATTGAGTTAATTATATTGTAATTTGAAAATTTAATTTTAATTATACCTCAAGTAAAAAATAAAATTTAGTAAAGTGTATTTAGACTCAATTGACTCTTATACTTTTTCAATTAGTTCAATTCATCCAAAAATTAAGGTTACAGCTTAATTAATATACTATTTCTATCAATTACACTATAATTTTATAAATTGATTTTAATTATACCTCAAGTCAAAAATAAAATTTAATAAAATGCATTTAGACTCAATTGGCTCTAGTATTTTTTCAATTAGTTCAATTAAATCTAAAATTAAGTTTACGGCTTAATTAATATACTACTTTAATTTTATTCAAATTAATATTATTTTTTCTTAATTAAATTTATTATTTACTTCTGCATGATGAATTTTAATTTTATATTTAAATTTATAATCATAAAATCTCTCAATCTCTTCTTAAAAAATCAATTACTATATTTGAATAATAATTATTTAAACCATTTAAATAAAATTTTTAAAATATATTTAAAAATTTACAAGAACTTAATTAAAATGATACTTTTATTTTATATTCAATTTAATCCCTTTTTGATTAATTAAATTTATTATATATTTTTACATGAAAATTTATAATTTTTAAAATTTTTAAATTTTAAATTTTATAATTTTTAAATTTTAAATTATAATTTTTAAATTTTAAATTTATAATTTTTAAAATTTAAATTTATAATTCATAAAATCTCTCAAAATCTCATTTAAAATTTTTTTTCTCTCAATCTCTACTTAAAATTTTAATTTTTATATTTTAAATAATAAATTATTTAAATGATTTTAAAAAACTTTAGAAAATATTTAAAAAATCATTACATGAGCCTAATTAATATGATACTTTTATTTTTATTCAATTTAATCTTATTTTATAATTAATTAAATTTATTATATACTTTCATTTGATAATTTTATATTTAAATTTAAAAAATCTAAAAATTTTAAAGTTTAGATTTATAATTTATAAATTTCTGAATCTCGTGCTTAAAAATTTTTCTTTCATCTTCTCCTTAAAAAATTAATTTACATATTGTAAATACTAAATTATTTAAACCATTTAAAATAAAAATTTTTAAGAAATATTTAAAAAATAAAATCAAGATATGAATATGAATATTCTAAAGAAATTTATGCTTAAAATAAAAATTAAGGATTTATTAATTTAATATTTAGATATATAAAATAAAATTTATAATTTTAAAACATAAAATTATTTTTTTATCAACTAAAATAAAAATAAAAATAAAAATAAAATTTTGATATTTTTTTGAAAAAATATTTAAATTGAATAAAAAAAATATTATGTTAGTAAGATTTAAACTTAATTTTGAATTTGATTGAACTAAATGAAAAATATAGGGGTCAAAGCGAGACGAGTCGTTTATCATTACGATAGGTGTCAAGTGAAAGTGCAACCTTCTTCTCTTCCTTCAATGGCAACAGCAGGAGATATTCTAACAAAAGAAAGAGCAGCCCCCATTCCTACCTTTGCTATTGCAACAGGGTTTAGACTTGGAGTATAATTGAACTCAAGTCATTAAATTAAATTGTAATTGACTCAATTAGAAACTTTATATATAACTGAAAATTCATGAAAATATTTGAATTTTCTTAATATTGATTCCACAAATTTTTAACTCAAAAATTTTTGTCATAATAAATGAACATATAAGATAAATTATGACATACACTCTTTTATCATAATATTTTATCACGCTATTTTGTCTACCAAATTACATATAAAGAGAATTAATATTGTCATAATAATATTTGTCATTGTGTTGAATAATTTAAAAATTATAATAAATTATTTTTTTATAATAAATAACTTTTTATTATTACTAAATACTTTATCATAACAAATAATAAATTGCTATTTAGACACATAGAAAAGAACAGTAAAATTAATAAATTTATTAAGATATAAAAATTTAATTATATTTTAAATAAAAATATCAAAATTAAAATTTAATTTTAATTTAATTTTAATTTTAATTAAATAATCTAAATATTTCTTGAAAAATTTCTTTCTTTTTTATTTTAATTATTCCACCTTTATATATTTAGTAATAATTTTTTTCATATTGTCATCGAGTCAACTGAATTTAGTTATGGATTGATCCATTTGGGTCAGTTTTAACTTGACCGGGGGGAGTTGACCCTTATTCAATCCAACCCAACTCACAAATTTTCAAATCATTTTAGATTTGTCTCGGATCAAAAACGAGTTCAGATCAGATAAAAAATTGTCACCTGTCAAAACCTAAGACAATAAATATATTAACAACTAGTAAACTATTTATATTATAGACACTTCAAAGAATTGCGGTGCAATTTTCCTTAATAACAAAACAATTACATATAGAGAAGTTGGGTGAGAGTGAGAGAACCTTGCTTCTTCTTTTTTTTTATGATTTTTTCCATATTTTTATTGGAAATAACATTTTGAGATTGGTTGGATGTATATAATATTTGAAATCAACGTGGTTTAGGTGGTTTAGGCTATAAAAAATATAGGAAAAAATATATAAAAGTGGTAGAAACGCAGGTAAGATAAGACATTAAAGATCAAAAAGTTTAAACCCTTGAATTTAAGAAGAAAGAACGAAAAAGAAACGAGCTTTATCCATAGACCATAGCGACTTGAAGCATTTGTCTCATTGGTTCATACAAAGTCTACAGGCATATCCTAAGAAATTTCATGTCCAAACGCATTCGCAAAATAGACTTCGCCAACTCTTGTTCCCTTGCTTGAGACGAAAATTTTGGGTGGGTTATACTCGAGTCATTTTGGAACTTTGAATGTCAAGATAAGAGTTACACGATAATTTAATGAGTAAAATATGATATTTCCTTATGTTTTACTCCTCCCTTATTTTATTTTATCACCGTTAGGCTAAGTAATTTTTCCGTCCATTTTAATGCCTTTTTCATTAGTCAACTAAAGCAAATTAACATTTCTTTTGGAAATTTTTTTGTAATGATTAAATTATCTACCTCTTTTTTTTTCCCTGCATACCTACAAGTAGGATTGTGCATTGATCGGGTTCGGTCAGTTCAATTCTTAAAATCGACCATTGATTGGTTAAATGACGAGGGAATGGATAACCGAACGAAACCAAACATTTATGAGAAGCAACGGTTCAGAAGCTGAATAGTTTCGATTATAATCGGTTCAAAAGATCAAAATGGGTTGTAATAAACTTGGATTTCCACAAAATTAAATTGAAAATTAACAGGTTGGGCCTCTATAAACTTGGGCTTCCATATAAATTAATTGAAAATTAATTGATTAGACTTTGATCAATTTGGGTTGTAATAGAAAATAATTAAAAATTAAAGAATAAATGGGTTGAGCTTTCACATATTTTAATTTTTTCACATATTTTAAGCCCAGTGGACTAAATTCAATATTTACAATTATAAAATCAAACTTTAAATATTCAGTAGTACTAATAGATACAAAATAGTATGTTGGGTTGCAAAAATGTGCTTCCACTATTTATATATATTCAGTATTTAGCTATACACTGTGCATTTAGAAGTCAGAAGCATAATTAGCAAAAAATTGTTGAGTTTCATAAAAAAATAAAACATAACAACAAAAAATAGGAAAGATTCATAAGGCCTACAAAATTGAAACTAATATAATAAAAGTAAGTTATTGATAGACAGAATAGAAAAAAAAACATTAATAAACTTCAAAATATACAAACAAACAGAATTTGAAGCTCAAATTTAAGACGCAAGTCATCACATGAATGCACATACCACATATTTTGCAATAGGTAGACTAACAAGTAAATTTACCACCTTAGAAACTTAAGCAACTATGCATTCATACATTTGAGCATGCAAGAGGTGGAAGTTTATTAATGAGCATCATTACTCAAAACAACAAGACAAATTTGAAACTTATGAAGCATAATAATCAAAGTATGAGAAGAAAATACTCATTTAAGTGTTGCCTCAATAAAAACACTTCCATCAGTGCTTCCAAATTGCTTGCATCTTAAAATAAGCATAGTGATTCAAAGAGTAATGAAATTAGGCAATCAATAAAACTAAAATTAGTTTGATACTTGGAAAAAAGGAAAAAGAAATCAATGTAATGAAGAATAATAATGAGACTTAGTTTAAAGAGTTTTTAGTCATTTCATGAATAGAATCACATTTTCAACAATAATAAAGTATTGTCACTAAGAAAACTTTAGTAAGTATTCATTTAATGTTAGAAATTAAAAGGTGGAAGTTTTAACATTGCCTCAATCATAAATTCAAATAAAGGCAACAAAACAAGCAAGTAACAATATAAAACAAAAAATGAGTTACTAAGATATAGGACAAGAGGTAATTTACTCAAATTGTTAGTAATATAAACTATCAAACCCTATGATGCTGATGTTGGTAATACTACCATTGAAGGACAATTGCCAAGTCAAGGAAAGTCTACCAAGAAAATGAGTAAGAATATAACAACTCTTAGAAAGTACCAGTTCTTAATAACTAAAATAAAAAATATATATATGTTTATCTGACCTTTTGCAATATTCTCTAACTCATCAAGTGACTCTTCTATTGAAATTGGCTTTTGAGAAATCTGCAACCAATCTTGTGTAAAAATTAGTGCTTCCAATATCTTTGGAGTTAAAGAACTACTAAACACATTAATAACTCTACCCCCATTGTTGAAAATAGATTCAGAAGCAACAGTAGAGATTGAGACTACCAAAGTATCTCTAGCCAACCGAGAGAGAATTGGAAATCTTAAGGAATTAAGCTTTCACCACATAAGCACATCAAAAGAACCCTCATCCTCAATGGTTGTCTCATTTAAATATATTTCCAATTTAGATTGTTTACTTCCACCAAGCCCACTCTCCATTTTGTGCTTTTTAAACCTAGCTTTCAACACTGACATAGGCTTCCCAGATGTAACAAATTCAATTGAAGGAGCATGTTGACTACTTTCAATAGAGATAACAATTTGGGATTGAGTTTCAAAACCATAACCAGCAAGAGATTACAGAATATTGTAATCATCAAATATCTCAAAAGAGTAGATTTCATAAGAGAAAACAGTCTGCTGCCAACATCACCTCTATACATTTGATTTAAAGAGGACTCAAAGTACTCTAATTTATTGGTAGAGTCTAGAATATTAACAAAGAACATAATAAAATTTATTTTTTCCATTTGACCCCAATACTTTTCATACTTTGCCATCATATTTAAGCCCATGGCAACAACACTACCATCAGATGATAACATTATCAAATCATTTAAAATATAATGTAGGTCAACAATTTCATTGAAAAAAGTATTGACAATAACATATAAAGAACCAGAAATTCTTTGTGTCATTTCATAAAAGTGGTCTAAGAACTCAACTAGTTTACTAACAGATTACCAATCAAAAAAATCAGGCAAACCATTCCCTAAATCTAACCTAAAGGTAAACTTAAGCTCTTAATACATTTCAAAAGCTTTTTCATAAATGCAAGTTGTTTTAAGCATCAAGTGAGTGGAGTTCCACCTTGTTGGGACATCTAGAGATTAAAAAAAAAAAAAAAAAGCTTTAGACTTAATGTCAACTAATTCAAAGCATTCCCTAAATGTTTTGAGCCTAGAAGGGGAGTTTCTAATATACCTAACAACCTCCCTAAACTTTTTCACAGATTTGGATACCTCTTTTGATCCATCATTCACAATGAGATTAAGAATATGTGCAAAACACCTTACATGTACATATTTGGCCCTAACAGTGCTAGTTCCTCAAGACATTAATTTTTTTAAAAGTAAGAAATGACAGTGTCATTTGTAGAAGCATTGTCAATTGTAATAATTAGAACACTCTTGAGTCCCTACTCGAGCAAACAATTCTCTAATGCCATAACAATGTATTCACCCCTATGTGAGGTCACATGAATAAAGGAAATAATTTTCTTAAATTCCAGTCATTGTCAATAAAATATGCAACAATGCACATATAATTCAACCTTTGAATAGAAGTCCATAAGTCTATTGTCAAATTGATTCATTGATAATTTTTTTTGAAAAAAGTTTTCAATTTAAGTCTCCTCTTCTAAAAGTCCATCTAAAAGGGATCTTAAATATAGGAAAGCAAGTAGACATGAATTTTTGAAAACCTACTGTTGTCCCAAGGCACCAAGAAGGGGGGTTGAATTGGTGTATAAAATTTAAAATAAAAATGAAGAGAAGAAGAAAGACCATTAAGGACACAAAGATTTTATAGTGCTTCGGGCAAAACAATCCCTACGTCCACTCTCCAATCACTCAATTGGGTATTTTACTAATTCGATGGTGTTTTCAAGCTCACATCCAACTTACTACACCTTGTGTTTTAATGGCTAACACACAACCTTACAATAAAGTGTTTTCTAGGCTAACACAAAACCTCACTCAAGTGTTTTAGCAGGCTAACACTAAAACCTTTCTTAAAGTGTTTTGGTAGGCTAACACAAAACCTT
>CATIWR010476099.1:0-10442 GCA_949677035.1 Omphalea diandra | reverse complement strand
TCATCCATCGACATTCCTTTCCTTGCGAAATTATCTGCAAGTTGCTGAGCATTTAAGAAGGGAGAAGGAATATTTTGTTCAACTTCATCTACACTAGATACACGCCCGTCTCTACGTCCTGCTGGCACAGCATAGTTTATCTCTCCAAGCTTATAGGAACTGTCCCGGGCAGCGAATGCAAGAATGTCTGCACATGACACAATCTGAGGACATACGGCTTCAAGTTGGGATTTGGCCTCATCAATGACCTCGAAACCTCGTAAGCTTGGATTGTTGGCTATGTGTTCTCTCTCCGATGGTTTCCCTGGCGTGGATTGCAGCAGTACGGAAGCATCACAGCCCTGTAAATATGCACCAATAACATTAATTAGGATCAAGAGGACCTGAAATTGCAAGAATACTATAACAAGATGTATAGTTCTAAATTCATACCCTGACAAAACAGTCATGGAAATGCATCCTGATGAGGCCAGCACCTAAGCCTGGATTGCGAGATACAAATTTGTTGACTGCTTTTCTCACAATTGCTTCTGCAGATGGACATGAAGATTTATAGAATCCCACTCTAAGGGATGCTGATGACATAGTAGACAGTAAACAAAACACAAGAAATATAATCATTGAAGAGGACATTGTAAGAGAATTGAACTTATAACTACTACCAAAACTCAAGCACATGTATATGATTATATAACTTCTGTTGAACTTGGAAACAAGAAAGCTGTATTTGCGCTGATGATTGATGAGATTGAGTATGTGAGCCTGGTATTTATATCAAAGAAAAGGAGTGTTGGAGTTGGTAATCTTTGAAGGGGAAAACGTGTGTATAGCTGTAGGATATGTGAAATAAGTTGAAGTGTTCCAATTGTTTCAAGTTTGAAGAGTTTTGTGGTAAGAGCACACTTACTTTGCTCTCTTCTGCCCTTGCTCCTTCCTTCCTTACTTGCTTTTTATGGTTTTCCTTTGACTTTAACATACAATAACAGCATTTTTTTTTTGGCTAAAAATTGAATTGAGGAGCAGAAATTACCGAGAATTCAAACTCTCAACAGTCTTTCACATTACATTTTACTACATCATATGGCTCCATTCAATGTTATATATTCCATATTTTGGTCCCAGTATAGGTGTAATGAAACACTTTTAAATGTGTGTAGCTTATATGTTTGATAGTTTATTTGTCTTGCATTTTATTTTATCAAAATATAAATATATAATACAATATAGCTGATATTAATTCAAAATAATTAAATATTTAAAACTATTGTGTGTTGAACTTTGATAAAGTCCACACTACATTATCAATCCAACAAGAAACTTTCATATGGTGGGTGCAATTTGATTGAAGCTTCCTCAAGGAGGCTTGAGGATATCTGTATATATGATTACAATTAATTAACGATAATGACAGTTGAACAAATTAAAGGTTTGTTGCAAGGATAGTGAAGCTGGTTTTGGGCTCACGCTACATGCAACGAACAGCCAAATTTGACACTGTCCATATGTGAGGTATGTCAAATCGTTATCGTTTACTGAAAAAAAAAATTGAAGGGTAGTTGACCGTTGAATTATTCATAATCAAGTTTATAGCGTGCAAATTCAAAGCCTGTACTTTATTTTTATTGATTTTTTTTTTATAATTTTTGTTTTATTATTAAATTATTCTGAATTTGTATTCATCCTAATTAGAAACAATTGAGTTTGATTCTGTCTCAATTATTTAAAATTATTTGGAATCAAATAAAAATAAGATATTTAAAAAATGAAAAAATCAATATCAAATTAAAATAAAAACATCTGTCTTGAATTGCACTGATTTTTTGACATAATTAGGTTCGAATATTTGAGAGTATAACGAATTGATTCGATTTAATTAGATATTCAGATTCTATTGTAGAAAAATAAATTTATAAAAATATAGGGTTTCTAATATACATATATATAAAAAATTAAATTAAATTTATCTCTGAAGTTGTAGTTGTGGCTTTTTCTATAATTTTTTAGATAATTTAATTAAATTATAATCAAAATTTTATGATGGTCACATTGGTTTATTTTTATTTACAAGGATCATTAAATTATTATAAATGTTTCAAATCAATTTTTAAATGAGTTTTTCAATAAAGAAAGAGTTAATTGATCCCTAAACTTTAATCACTTTAGTATGTCTATTGAACAAGAACACCCCTCGAAACCTACATAAAGCTGATCTATTAATTTTACAAAAGAAACGAGTACACAATTAATAGATTATTTACAGCATATAAAATCCAACAAAAAGTAGGTATTTTAGAGGGCCTAAAAATATATCAAAAAAATATTGATTTGTGTATATCACTATAAGATTAATTAATCTATTCAATTGAACTAATTTTTCAGGTTGACAATCATTCTTTTTGCTCCATCAGGGCATTTCTCATTTTTTAAAATTGTTTAGATTTTATTTTTAATTTTTTATTTGAATTAAGCTTTTTTATTTGTTTTAGCTTTTTGATGCCTGTATAAATCTTTATAAGGTCGTTTAAATATTCATTCAATAATATTTTTATTTCTATTCATTTAAATTCAAAACTAATTGCTTTCGAAGGATTAATTAATTTTGTGAATACTCTATATTGCGCCAAAATTGACATAAGAAGAGCAAATGCTCTGATAATCTTACCCCACGGTCTCACAAAATTTAGAAATATTACAAACTTTAGCGCTATCCAGATAATAAAGTTGTGTCTAGGAATAGGATCAACATACCATAGAAGGTGAAATCGAAACCTTTAGGCCTCTTCACCCTTAAAACTTCCCATACTTTTAATTGAGAAGATCCATGAACAAATATGCTTCCAAGAAAATAGGTCAGGCTGATGGATAATTGATGTATGGTACTTAATAATTTTGGTTATTTAAGTAATTGTAGTGCTAGGGCATCAAGTACATTCGGATTAATGAGGATAAATAACTAATTTTTGCATAAAATTTGATGTGTATTGCCAACATTGTCCTTTAATAGATTTTAAATTTTTTTACTTGACATTTGAAATTCAAAATTTGACTTTGAATTCCCTACACAAATCATTTATTGCATTTAATTTGAATTTGTAATTTTCTATACAGATCATTTAATACAATTAGAGTTCCTATACTCTTAATTATAACATTAATTACCTTTTCACTAATATATCAACTTATTTTTTTTAAAAAATATTTATATCTCCTACTCACTTTTCTCTATCTTATTCCCTATTTATGCAAATGCACTATCCATAAACATAATAATCTCTTGAATAAACTCTATCTTCTTTCATATTGTACATCTTATTATCATTGAAATAAATGACCATCAATAATAAGAAAATAAAAAGAGAAAAAATTTTATATTATGTTTGAAGGTATTGAAATGGAGATTTATAATTGTCCTTATATTAATGCAAGTATACAAAGTAGTTTAAGAGCATTTTTATTTGAGTAAAATTCTTTACTTTAAAAAGTCAATCCAAAAAAATAGTCTCCAATTCACTTTTTATTTTTTTTAAAAAAATTCTTTACTTTTTTAAAAAGTCAATTCAAAAAAATAGTCTCTAATACACTTTTTTATTTTTATTTTTATTTTGGAGTAAAAAATTGATTTGGATCTATAACTCTCCACTCTAATTGTTATTAAAATATTTCAATTCCATATACAAAATATTAATTGGTTTCTATCTATTTTTATTTTATTTATTGAAAAGTTTTTTTTTTTTTTCATTCTACAATAGCTATTTGATTTTCTTTTGAGTATTAATGTTTATTGGATAAAACAAAATGAAAATTAAAAATATTAATAGTCTATTAGAGTTGTACAAATTTTTTCACTCTATATTTAAAGATTTTTGAGATGCTTTTTATTGTATAAAAGATACTCTTTATTTTTAAAGAACACTAATAAGGATACTCTAAAGATTTATGGCTAATGAAAAAAAATAACGTTGGAGCTATTTAGAAAAAGAGAAGGAGAATTACTTTTAAATGAATTATTAACTGTTGTCTCCTTTTATCAAATATGTATTCAATTTGAGCTGATAAATGTCAGTTTGCTAACTGCTACAGTCATCATTTAAATCGAATATCTCTAAATGAGATTCTAATTGTCGACTTTTTGAATGCGAATGGTAAAATTTCTTTTTAAAAAATTGAAATTAGGACTTTTTGCTTTTTTAATTGAACTTAATATTTCTTCGCTTTGAAGTGAAATGTAAGATTCACAATACATAATATCAAAGGATTTACAATTGAATTGACAAATCTCAAAACATAGGGAACTGAAAAAAAAATAACGAAGGAGTAAAAAATCAAACAATTTGTGAAAGAAATTAAAAAAAAATGAAAGAAAGGTAAAAGAGAGGTTAATTTAATTCACAGCACTGCATTGCCCCCTGATTTCACCTTGGGTTCCAGCGAGAACATCAAGAGAACCCGTCACTACGAAAGCAAGGGGGAATATCATTTAAGAAGGGCGCAGGAAGAAATGGAGCAGCATGGGCTAATAAGTTTATTGCCTCAAGAGGGAATATCATTGGCGTTACACCGTTGCTTCCGTTGGCTAATTTTCCTGAATACACAAAACAAAGGATAATGTAAAAAAATATTTTCTCGAAAATACTTTTAGCCAAACGTAAAATGTAAGATTCGTACTCAATGGTATGGGAAGATTTACAATTGATTGGACAATCTCAGAGGGAATAAAATAGTACAATGGAGTAAAAATCAAACAATTAATGAAAGAACAAAAACAATGAAAGAAGGTAAAAGAGATTAATTTACAGCACTGCATTGCCTTCTGATTTCACCTTGAGTTCCAATAAGAACATCAAGAGAACCCATATGCACCATTTCTTTCGCAAACCTATTAGCCCATGCTGCGCCATTTCTTGCATTCTTCACCACCCATATTCTGAGTGGAAAGGCTGTTCATCAGCGTCTGATCGGAAATCAATAATCCTCGGTTCCTTTTCAACTCCATGTAGTACTTGTTGTCCATGCGATTTGGCGTAGGATCAAGCGCCACTGTCGGTTCTCTAGTAGCCCCATTAGTACCTGATGCAGGGCACTTAGTCTTCAGGAGAGCAGCATACGTAGGATCCATGTCGGGATCTTGAGTATGAGTGGCATTGAAAGAGTAGAGTCTGCGACTGAATGAAGAGCAGTGTGAGATGCCTGTAGAATGTGCTCCAGATAGCGTCACCATTTCTTCCATCGACATTCCTTTCCTTGCGAAATTATCTGCAAGTTGCTGAGCATTTAAGAATGGAGAAGGAAGATTTTGTTCAACTTCATCCACACTAGATACACGCCCGTCTCTCCGTCCTGCTGGCACAGCATAGTTTATCCCTCCAAGCTTGTAGGAACTGTCGCGGGCAGCAAATGCAAGAATATCTGCACAAGACACAATCTGAGGACATACAGCTTCAAGTTGGGATTTGGCTTCATCAATGACCTCGAAACCTCGTAAACTTGGATTGTTAGCTATATGTTCTCTCTCTGATGGGTTTCCTGGTGTGGATTGCAGCAGTAAAGAAGCATCACAGCCCTGTAAATATGTACCAAAAACATTAACTAAGATCAAGAGGACAAGAAAATGCAACAATAATATTCGAAGATGAATAGAAATGCATCCTGATGAGGCCAGCACCTAAACCTGGATTGGGAGACACAAATTTATTTACTGCTTTTCTGACAATTGCTTCTGCTGATGGACATGAAGATCTATAGAATCCCACTCTAAGGGATGCTGATGACTGGGTAGCTAATGTGCAAAGTAGAAGGAATACAACGAGAGATGACATTGTAAGAGAGTTGAAGCTGCTACCAGACCCCATGAAATGAAATTAAGAATGGAGAAAAGTAAAGACGTGCTTGAGTTGATGATTGATGAGACTGAGTACGCAAGCAGGGTATTTATATAGATTGGTAATGGAGGAAGGAGAAGTGCTTGGAGACTGGGAATTGGTAATCTTCGTAAGGCAAAACGTGTATAGAAGTTGGACAGGTTCTATCTTTGCAGTTTGCACGGTTCTCTTGTAATCACCACACCATGATTATTTATTGTGCCTTGGTCTCTTGTGCCCATGTTGTTCCCCTCTTTTTTTTTTTGAGAATTCTTTATGCATTAAATGCATTTCAATTGTTTAAAAGGGAGAAGTTTTCAAGATTGGAATTTTCAACCTCTGATTTCGTATTAAATTATTAGATTAAATTAGTTGGTTAGATTGACAAAATTAAAAATGTTAAATAACATATTAATGAGGTTAAATTTATATTAATTTTCAATTTTTTTATTTTTAAATATTATTTTATAATTGTTTTAATTTTTTAGAGTTATTTTAATAATATTTTACTTTAAATCATTGAACTAAATAGATTAAATTAGTCAAATTTAACCTATTGCCAATATCCTTAAGATGAAGTATAAGGGACTAATATTTTTTTTAAGAAATTAACTATCCTACACTAATGAATTATTATATGTTTTGGCCATGACATAGGTATGATAGGATACTTTCAAATGTGTGTGATAAATAAAATTAAGGATTTAGTTTGTCAATTTTATCAATGGAATCTCTGGCATCGCTAATTTCCAGTGATTTTTGACGTTTTAAAGGCTTATTACGAGGAGACATTCAACTATTAGTCTCATGCTCATAGATTTGAAAGCTTAATTGACAATCCCTATCCCATACTAATGAATTATAACATCAATCTACATGTGGGTAAATTACACAGTAGAATATTGTTTACAATTATTTAAACAAAAAAAATATATTTTTTTTACAATAGTTGACAATTATATTACATGCAACATAATATATTTAATATTTATCTAAATAAAATAATTTAAATATATTTAGAAGTATTATGTGATAATTTTTCATATGGTAGGTGCAATTTGATTGAAGCTTCCTCACGGATGCTTGAGACCGAGTAATGATAGTTAAGCTAATTAAGGGTCGGTTTGGTTATTTAGGGACACGGAAGACGTTAGGCGTAGGGTACACTCCACAACAGCCAAGTTTGACACTACCCATCTGTCAGCTCCACATTTTTTTTTTCACGGTCTGCTCTGCTTAGTGTTTGAACTATCAGTGAAATGTCTTAAAAAAAAGGAACTATGATAAGATTTGAAGATAAGGTTTTAAGGGTCTCTATCGTTCAATTACTAGTAATGAATAATGTTATAAAATTTATCTTAATCTAATCACTACTATCATTCAATTATTAATGTTATCAGACTTGTTTCAAATTAATTGATCCGATCAAAAAATCAAAAAATTAAGTTTTTCGTTATAGTCAAAATTTGGTGACTAGTCAATTTGAATAGAGCTTTTCCTTTAATTTTTTTTTATTTTTAAATTTTTTTATATTAAATTATCATCAATAATAAATTTAATAATTACTTTTATTTTATTTTAAATAAATTTACTATAATTTTGTAGTTCAAAAATTTTCAATTTTTAGAATAATAAATTATTGTAGAAAATTGATCATAATATAATTTTATGATTTTTTAAAAATATTTATTAAAAAGTAATTTATTACAAAAATTTTATTGATATTGAATTGGTGTTATTTCAATTATTTATAATATAAAATCTTTTGATGCAATAAAATAGTACTTATTATTCTTTAAATAATTAAAATATTAATTTCATGTTTTGAAATGGGTATGTGTGGATACAAATTTTCATTTAGAAATCTTATTTATATAATAGTATTCGCGTTACCAACATTAAACGCGAGATTAGGAGATCACTTCTTCTCCTCCCTCTAGCAAACCTAATTGCAGAGCTTGCTGAAAAACTCAGCTTAAGTTAACCCTCATATCTTTATCTATAATTTTCCAAATCAAGTGTTCTTTACACCATTTTAAAGCCTATGATGTGTAGTTTCCGATGATATAAAATTCAAGGCACGAAATGAAGTATATAGAACAGAAATTCTCACCAAAGTTCCTGCCCTTATCATGTTGTTACACGCATCAATCTTCAGCTTTCCAACGAATTCTTAAATTAAACATGGAAATCACCATTAAGCGATACCAATGTGGAATATTGAATAAAAAATAGATAGAATCCATATGTTGATGATTCCAAAAAAGCAAAGAAAAGAATTCATAACATTAGGTCTTCTGCCAAAAAAAAAAAAAAGAGTGTTCTGCAGTTACAATGGATTATCTTTTACAATCCTATTTCCTCTCTTGTATTTGAGAGAGCGCATTCCCTTACGCCTTGCATACAGTCTGCTTTTCTCCTCTTTTGTGCAATTGTCTCGGCTTTAATTCAAAAGAAAAAAAAAATAAAAAATCATAGACTAGATTTAGATCAAACCGTGCACTCGATTAATCCGTGGTAGAATTCATCATATAAATATACTATCAATTTTAAGCCAGAATAAGTAAGATTTGAACTCTCAACTTTATGGATAAGAAGATATAAAATTTTGGGTAATTGAACTTGATTAAACTTTGTATTAAGAAGCAAATGAAAATCAGTACAGCCTAACACTAATTGGGGAAAAAACCTCACTACTTACAAATTCTTTAGCCAAATCAAATTCTTAGTCCTATCATACACATTTTGAACAAAACACTGTTGAAAGGAACAAAAAAATATGGAAGAATTAAAAAAACGAAAGAGAGATTAATTCACAACACTACATTGCCTCCTGATTTCACCTTGAGTTCCAATAAGAACATTAAGAGAACCCATATGCACCATTGCTTTTGCAAACTTATTAGTCCATGCTAAGCCATTTCTTGCATTCTTCACCACCATATTCTAAGTGGAATGGCAGTTCATCAGTGTCTGATCGGAAATCAATAATCCTCGGTTCTTCAACTCCATGTTGCGATTTGGCGTACGATCAAGTGCCACAGTCGGTTCTCTAGTAGCCCCATTAGTACCTGATGCAGGGCATCTAGTCTTCAAGAAAGCAGCATACGTAGGATCCATGGAGGGATCTTGAGCATGAGTGGCATTGATTGAACAGCAGTGTGAGATGCCTATAGAATGTGCTCCTGATAGCGTCACCATTTCTTCCATCCACATTCCTTTCCTTGCCAAATTATCTGCAAGTTCCTGAGCATTTAAGAATGGAGCAGGAAGATTTTGTTCAACTTCATCTACACTAGATACATGCCCGTCTACGTCCTACTGGCACAGCATAGTTTATCCCTCCCTGCTTGTAGGAAGTGTCGTGGGCAGCGAATGCAAGAATGCCTGCACATGACACAATCTGAGGACATACAGCTTCAAGTTGGGATTTCGCTTCATCAATGACCTCGAAACCTCTTAAGATTGGATTGTTAACTATGTGTTCTCTCTCCGATGGGTTCTCTGGTGTGGATTGCAGCAGTATGGAAGCATCACAGCCCAGTAAATATGCACCAATAACAAGATATATAGTTCTAAATGCATATACTCTGACAAAGCAGTCATGGAAATGCATCCCGACGAGGCCAGCACCTAAGCCTGGATTGCAAGACACAAATTTATTAACGGCTTTTCTCACAATTGCTTCTGCTGATGGACATGAAGACCTATAGGATCCTACTCTAAGAGATGTTGACATTGTAGCCAACGAGCACAACACAAAGAACATTATTAATTACTTTGATTTCAGTCATGGTTGGATGATTACGTCTTTAGAATTCACCCGTATTTTTATTTCACTCACACTTTCTCTCAAGTTTTGTAAACTTTAAATGAAGCTGATAAAAATTCTTCAAAATGAAGAAAAATTATCACACACAAATATATAGCGAAGCTCTACTTCTATTCTCGCAATATTTGTTCATTATAATTAACAAGGGCACTAAACTAAACAAATACTGTGGAAAATTATAAGAATGCGAGTGATACAGCAGGAACATTACTCAATCGCCTTCTGCTGACACTCAGAAGTAAGTCTCGCAGACGACATAATGTTTGGTTTAATCCAATCAAAATGATAAATTGGCTCCCAAACAAAATTATTGAATTAACACATTGAAGCATGCATAAGAAGATAAGAATCACTTGGTCTACATCTGCGTGATGTACCACGGTCCCCATCTCTTCAACCAAGTACATTGACATACATCCTATAACAAACGACAAAATATTGTCCTATAATTTACATTACAATAGAGATCCAGGAGTCTTCAGGTAGACAAATTTCAATCGGAACCATAACTCTCAATCCATGTAAAATTGCCGGTTTGATCATGATGGCACCAATAGCTTGTCATGAAGTTTGCTTTAAGGATTTGTCAAACCCATCCTATAACGGCGTTGTTAACTTTGAAAATCAAATCAATCATGCTGCACTCAAGCAGTTTTCCCAAGTCCCACATTTTGAGCTGAAGCTCCCTCCGCCACTCTGCTGAGCATGCTCAGAAATAACTGCACGGGCACAGACATCCCAGGTCCTTGCTA
>CATIWR010476059.1:0-51533 GCA_949677035.1 Omphalea diandra | reverse complement strand
TATTTTATTTTTTATAATTAAAATTATATTACTAACATATAAATATATATATATATATATATATATATATATATATATATATATATATATATATATATATATATATATATATATATATATATATCCAATAATTCAAATTTTTGATACTGATATCAAATTTTTGCTATTTGGCATTATAGTAAAAGCCTCTAAAATAATTTACTTAATTTCAACTTTAGATAATAATCAATGATAGTAAACGCTAGTGCTGCATATGATATTGTATTACGATGCCATAATTAATTTTTTTTCAAGTAATTTGACAATAATTTTATCTAGTGTGTGATTATTTATCATTTTAAATAATTTGTATTTTTAATAGAATTATCATAAATTACATGCATAATTTATAATTTTATACAACATTACTTTATGCTATAACGTCACGGTTGAATTCAACTCAATAAGGGAGTCACAAGAACTATAGAAATTGATAAAATATGTACCAGTCTTTTAACGAGTTTAAGCATCTATATTTGTGGACAAAAATTTTAATGCTACACTGTAGCAGGAGGCCAGTGTTTAATTTGTTTGTTTCGTGTACCGTGTCCTTTAATCTTGCAGCCTTGCATATATAATTACCAACATGGTGTAGTTATATAAAATGACTGCAAACTCATCTACTATTGTTGCTCAAGAGTTATTGCTTTATAGTACCTTATTTTTATAATTGTCCACTTTTCATTCTTTCGCATTGAACATTTTTAAAGAACTTTTGTGGAAAGAAGCAACTTGAAGAGAAAGATCAATGATCATCTTCCAAAAGCTCTTTCAATGCTTCACACTTCAAAGTCTAGCTAGACATACTTGGAATATTCTTATTAACTTATAGATTAGTCGTGAAACCATAATGCTTAGAGTTTTGCTAATAAACTTTTGTTGAAGCATATTTTATATCTCACCTATTCTTTCTCTTGAAAGATTCTAGAATCTAGGCATATCACGGAAACACTAGCCAATTCTCTTGATAGAATAATTTTACAGTTATTTTTATTGAGCTTGTAGATTAGCCGTAATAGCATAATTAATTCTCGAGTTTTTGCTGTACTTCATTTAAAAGTTGAAGGATATTTATATCTCGCCTATTCTTTGTTTCTCTTGAAAGATTCTAGTCATATCAAAGACATTGTAGCCCGTTGTCTTTAAGGATTCTCAAAATGGCATGATACATCATTATCTTAGTTGATCATTACTGCCAATGCATGAGATTTGAGTTTGTGTAGCAAAATCTTGCCAAATGTACTTGCTTGGTAATATAATATAACCTTTGAAAATCGGACAGGATCAATGGATATCGGATCGATTAAATTAGAAATAAAATCAAAGATTAATTGGACTAGATTTAGAGTTGTTTTTCAAAATCTTTTTTATTTTTGAATTATAAACTTCAAAAAAATTTTAAAATATCTAAATATAACGTTGTGCCTGACCCATAGGATTACCTTCTTCCTATATGGCTGCTATCTTTATACAAAATGTTTAAGTTAATTAGGTGTTATATTTGTTCCTTAAATTTTAAGCTATTAGCTACTATAGAATATTTTTTTTCTATTCTAATTATCGGTAAGTTAAGCCTAACCTTTTTCAGTGTATACAGGCTATATATCAGTATGTATGCATTAAAGATGTACGTATAAATGCAGAGAACTCATGTTTAGCTTATTGTGGAGGTCCATTGCTGATGATGAGATCCGGAAAACGCCATTCTTCTAGCTCGAAGTGAGTGCTCTGAAAAACTTTATCCCTCGTATATAATTAAGAATAATTGTATCACTCACTCTCATCCATTCATATGTATGTAACAGGTATAGCTTCCAAATTGATGCGCTCTTATACTGTGTTAACAATTTGATAACTTGACATTCTGATGATGGGTTTTTTGCTGCGTATGTGTAAATATTTTGAAAAGTAGCTTCCACTGCTGCAACTGCAACTTGTAAGTGTGCATGGTTGTCCTCCCTCATTATGCACTCGTCTCATAGCTAAATCAGAAGTAAAATTTCATTATTAAGGTCATTAATTAGGTCTATTTTGTACTCCCATTTTAACCTGCTAAAACAACCTTTTTTATTTTGATTTTTTTTTTAAAAAAAATATTAGATATGCCGTTTTTACGGCTATTATATGGGGAGGAACGTGACAGAAAACTGCACACATGAATTATTTAGTAGTAATGGTGTAGGTGAAGAAAGGAGGGAAAGGAAAGGAGGAATTGGGCCACTTATTATTGGTGGTGGTGGTGGTGGTGGTTCAGTTGCGTGAATTTCGATGTTGCTTGAGAGTCAGCCGACAATGCTTTTTCACCTTCTAGACCTTTTCTTATCCTTTCTAGGACCTTTCATTTCAGATGGTACTCTTTATCTTTCACCCTGCGCGTCTCTGACAGTTTCTTCAAGGCTCCATTAATTTTTTTGTTAAAAAAAAAAAACAATTATTTATTATTTGGTCATCCAATTTTCTTCTTATATAAGAATCCCTGGTCATAGGATTTGAATGCTCCAACCGCCGTGAGTGGAATAGGTAGTTGAATGTGAAATTTTAAGCATGGAGAATTTAAGTTCGATTTTGGTTTACCATAAAGACTTGAATGCCCTTATGGGCACTTCTTACTAATTCTTATTAAAGTGAAAGACTTTAATAGTGAATTATTAAATTAATTTTTTTAATTTAATTACCTGATGGTCATTTTATTGAGTAAAATTTTTAATTTATTTTTTCACATTGGAACTATTTTTTTTTTTTTTGGCTTTTGCGCTTTTGTTGGTATCATGTAAAATGACTTTGTTTTTTTGGTATTTTAAATGTTAAATATGTAATATATTTTTTAAAAAATAAATTTTATGTTTAAAAGAAGTGTAAAAAATCTATTTTGTATTTCACTTTTCTTTTAATTTTTCGTACACAGTAATCAACATGAACAGAAATAAAAATAGAAGAAAGTGGAAAAATATAATAAATCTGTACTAGAGAATTAATATAACAAGAACAAAGAGAATGAAACTATTTTTTTTTTTTAAAAAAAAAAAAAGTCAGATGTATCATATACCTTAATTTTCCAAATTTTTTTTTTTAAAAAAAAGAAAGCACGTTAGCTACAAGCATATTCTCCCAGTACATGGCATGACACTATCAGACAGTTTTTTTTTTTTTAGACTTGCCCAGATTCTACACATCCTTGACGAGAAAGAAGTTACCGGAGGAACGAAGAAATAGAAATCAAGACGAAGGGAGAAAGCGGTAGCATTTGAATTTGCAGGAATTGGGGTTTAATTCAATAAAATTTATTTACAAACTCTTTCAATTATGATAGAATTTGATCTAACATAACCCATTCTATAGAATTAATTAATAGAATCTAAAATAAATTTTCATTCATATCAAACATGATAAGCGTGGATTTCTAAATAAATTTCACAAAATATGATGATATTTATTTATACGAAAGGCATTTTAAGCTATATTTGCATATGCTACGAGATGAAAGTCATTTTCTCTATTTCTCTTAACTAGATATGGAAAATTTTCTTTTTTCGTTTCAGGAAAAATTCTTCCGTTATTATTTTCTCTCCTTCAGGCGGTAATACATTTCCATATCATAGGAGAATAGGCAGAACTATATATAAATAGGACAATGATAGGTTGTACTATGTATTCATAGCAGAATAGGCAGTAGTACTTTATATACATAGCACAATCTTCTCGTTAAGAAAAGAGGAAGAAAGAGAGAAATAGATGTGAAAAATATGGAGTACAGAAACTTGAGAGCATTTTAATTCTCGACCCTTTTTGGAATTATATAAACAGATTTCAAGTTAAAATAATAAAAAAGATAAATGCTTAGTATGATATTTAGATCTTATCATTTAGAACAAATTCAATAATATTAACAAAATTTTATTTACTTCAATAATAATTTTTTTATTTGAAATAAATTTTAAATGGATAGATCATTAATAAATTTTTAATATTTTGTCAAATTATTTTTTAAAATGAAAGAACTGAATTATTTTAAATATTATTTTTCTAAATAAAAAGTTATTAAAATAAAATTTAATTATTTTAAAATCTGAATTTCCAAATAGGTATTAGTACTTAACATTTTAAATTGAATTTCAATATTCTCATATAATATCCAATTTAATTTTATGTATTCTCATATATTTTTATCATATTTAGTCATATTATAAATGGTAAATGAGTCAGGTTGAATAGACTCAAATTAAGTGAATTTTAAATTGTGTTTTTTGAGTGAGTTCGAGTAAGATTATTAAGTGTAAGTGCTTAAAGGAATTTACGTCATTTTTTGAATTTTGAATCGAATTAGATTACTCGTAATTTGACTTTATTTAAAAATTCAAAAATAAAATTTAAATATTTTTAATAATTTAAAATAGATCATTAGTTTTAAGCTGTAAATCGCATCAATTCGAGTTCAAGACATATTATATTTAATTTAACATTTTTTAAATTATTTTAAATTTTTTATAAATCAAATTGAATTCAAATTAAATTTTTATATCAAGTTAAAAACAATTAATTCTAGTCATATGTGAATAAAAAAAATGTCTTGTATATATTTTATAGTTTGGAATTTCATTATCTTTATTATTACAAGTACTTTTAAAGTCTAAAAACAAACATGAAAATTTCATAGATGTATATGTTATTGTATTATATCGTTATATAAAATTTTATATTATATATAATTTATTAATTATTTTATTATTATTTATTTCAATTTTTTCAAGATAAAATTATCTAAAATAATAAATAATTATATAATAATAAAATTTTATCTGAAAACTTCAAATTACACTTATTATAATATGATAATATAATAATATAAATGCTATCGTAGTGTTTAATAAATATTTTTATTACTATTCTTTTGCTTTGTTTGCAGCCGCGTGTTAATAGGATTTAACAAATATTCTTATTACAATTGGAATCTCTCATATTTGTGCGAATATACTCAAACATTTTCCATATAAACTGTTAACAATTTTCTTTTGATAAATAAATATTTATTATTTGATATTTGAAATTTGAAACTAAAATTTTAATTGCTTGTTTAGAATTTTAGAATAAATATTATGTAAAGATAACAGATTATAAAGTATTTTCAAATCAATTCATGTATCAATCAAAATCAAATTTTTTTTAATGATCTTAAGAGTGCAGCTTCCACATTAGTTTGATATATTTAAAAATATTTATTTTTTTTCTGAATGTTGAATATGAAAATCAAAATTAAAAAAATATGTCAAATTATCTTAGCTACCTAGATTAAGTCTTAAATATAAAACTCTCATCTAGAAAAACAACATAAAAATAGATCAAATGCGTCTCTATCACTTAATGATTTAGGTTTTTAGTGAATTAAACTCTTAAATTGAAATGGAATGTTGTTAAAAAAGACAAAAATGGGGAAATGAGAGAGTTTAAAAGGAGCACTACGAAATAGGGATGTCCATGCACCACCAGACAGCCAAATCCCTTTGCATTTAATTCAAGATGACAGCACGGGCATGGAATTGATTGTGATTTAGTTTTTCGATAGGAGCGACATTAATTTGGGCAAGCCTACTTCCAGCCGTTACTCTTTCACATGGTTTGTGCATATAAAAGCAGTTAGTAGCACTGCAACTATTGTTTGATTTGATAGTTGAAGAGAGAGAGCATGGGCAGACGCCCTACTCACTTAGATTAGATCCACTTTCAGTTGTGGTGTTGAGACCTAAAACCCAAAAAATGGGGCCACATTTCATTATGATTGGCTCAACAATATTTCTGGGTAAAATTATTATTTAGAAGTTCACGAGTAATTGTTTAGTACTCATCATACCAACGTTATGAAGGCCACCATGTGGTGAGGAAGTAGAAGATGCGGCTATCTATGCCGATGCAACAATGATTTTGGGTTTATATAATCAGAAATAATAAAGGTGAGGTGTTAATGGCAGGAGCAAAAAGTATGGGGATACAAGGAAATAGTAGAATGACTGAAAGCTTGAGCGTTGATGGGATGCGGTGGAAAGTGATGGTAAGACAGCTCGAATGGGAGTTATCTAAATGATATTTTTGCTGAGGCTGTGATAGATAATGGCACTACAAATAGGAGTGAGCAGCTTCATTTTTGTAAAGAGATCAGCCAATTTGGTTCCTCACTTTGTTCAAACTTTTGGTTAGAGGAGGTTTCATATCTGAGATTTCGAGTTTACTCTCGCATGATCTACGTTTGGTCTCTATTTTCCAATCAAGTTTTAATTTCTTAAAAAAATAAAATGAAGATGAGTTTACTCTCACATGATCTACGTTTAGTCTCTATTCTCTATTTTCATTTTCTCATCTATATATATATATATAAAGTTGTCCTGTATATATATAGTTTTTCTCATCTTATTTCTGTAGTTAGTATAATACTCTTTATTTCATGATAAAATTCCTAAATTTCTAATTTTTTACTCAATTAATTGATAAAATAGTGATTTTTTTGTCACTACCATATATATAACTGGTTCAAACATGAATATTTACATTTGAAAATTTTCTGCAACAATATATTTTTTAGTAATGAATAATATACAAATAATGAAAAATCATTAATTATAATTAAAAATAAAAAATTACATAATATAACTCTTCATAATTGCCAAAAAAAATTTATAAACTAATATACAATAAAATATAAACTATTATTGTTTCTACATCACAACTAACAAAATCAATTTACTTCAGTTTTCTACTAAAAAATCATTTCTCACAATAATTTATTTTAATCATTTCTGGCACATTTTTACCGAATAAAAAGAGTATCAATAGTTTAGTTTGAAAGATTAATATTTGGTAAATTCTATCTCTAATAATTGATTCGTAAAATGTATTCCTATTTTTATCTTAGTAATATCTTTTTATATAAACATACAAAAAAAAAAAATCTCTAACCATAATATTTAGTCTATCAATATTTTGTTTATTTGAATACTCGTCAGTTTTACATATACATTATAAGTTATAGATAAATTATAAGATTACATATACCAATGTTCCCCTACAAAAGTCATTGTTCCATTCTATTTTAATAAAAAGTATTCACATTTAATAAAAAAAATATTGCTATATCTCTCTTTTCCTAATTCACATGAAACGAAAGACTTTTAATATATAATCTCGTGATAAAATTAGTATCCATATCAATATAAATGAATACTAATTAAATATAAAATTAACAAAATAAACCATAAATTATATAATGCTATTAATAAATTCACATAGTTTGACTAGCAAAAAATATAACAAACGCATGTATTCAACATTTTTACAACAGTAACAATAATGCAGTAAAAGAGAAAAAAAAAAAAAAACCAAAAATCAAGAATACATTTGATATTTTTATATATCACGTACTTGGTCAAAGAGATCCAAAGTTATCATGATCTTGTGAAGAATCGCATGCCAAGATTAAATTTGGTATCTAAAGATTTGCATTAAAAATTGGATGCTGGACGCATGAATCTGGGACAAATCAATAGCAGTTTTGTAATTGATTATTAAATCTAAGAACTTTTTTTTTCTTTTTTTGGAAACGGCACAAATCATGAGAAGCCTTCGCTTAATGAATGCATTCATTTTAAAAAAGGAAAAGAAATCTTTAAACCATGTATGCCTATACAAGTAATTCATATTATAAATACTAATAACACTAAAATCCACTTAACTCCGAAAATTCAAGTATTAAAGTCTTTTTTTCGTTTATAAGTAAATTTGATTTTTTTTTATCAGTTCAAAATTTCGTATTCTTATTAACCTATTTTTATATATTAATATAAATACTTTTTATGCCTCTATTTTTATTAACATACAAGGTCAAATGTAAAACATATTTTTACTTGGAAAGTTTAGATCTAAGTAATTTGTTTAAAGAAAGTTAAATTATTGTCTTAAGTGGATAGTATATTTAAATATCAACATTAAAAATGATAAATTATATCATGAATCCTGGTCCACAATGCATGTGTGTATTGATAATACAGAAAAGTTTATCTCTTTTGTATTTTCTGTTTTGTTTCTTTTTTTTTTTAACAAACTTTCTTTTTTAATTTTAAATATTACTACTTTATTTCCTTTTTTTAATAAATTTCTTTATTTTATTTAAATATACATATTTATATTTTTATGCTTCTCTTTTTTTTATTTTTAATTACATTATTATTACTATTATTATTGTTATTATTTCATATGTTTAGAAAAATAGACTTATTTTTATTTTCACATAAATTTTAAGAAAATGAGTAATTTATAGGTGGAGGTTCATTTTTGATGCACTATAGTTTCATTCTTTTTTTTTTTTTTTTTTTTTATAAATGAACATATAATGTATAAAAAAATGAACTTACAGTATAAGTTCATTTTTTGTAAATTATACTTTTATTTGGTATAAATTGTGGATTCATTATTAGTAAATTGTATATTCATTTTTTATAAATTGTAAGTTCATTTTTTGTAAATTATAAGTTCATTTTGATCTAAACTGAAAATTCATTATCAACAAACTATATATTCATTTTGGTATAAATAGGAGATTCATTATCAATAAACTGTAAATTCATTTTTTTCAAACTATAGGTTCATTGTTTGAAAATTATAGTTTATTTTTTGTAAATTGTAAGTCCATTTAGTATAAATTGTAGATTCATTATCAGTAAATTATAGGTTTATTTTTTATAGTTAAATATTTTGATATTTTCATTTTTTATAATATTAAAATTGATAAACACTATAGAATTTATATACTAAATATAAAATATATTATAATTAATCCTAAATTATTATATTCTTTTATTTTTAATTGAAGATTTTAATATAATTATATTTTTATTATATTATATTTTATATTTTGATATTATATATAGCATAAAATAAATATTCATTAGATTAAACAAATTATATGTATTTAAATTGATTTTTTTAGAATAAAAATCGCATTTATTAGAAAAATATAAAACAAGATAAAAAATAAAAAAAAATTGTACCAAAAGAAAAAATTATATGACAAAAAGAAAATGAAAAAAAAAAAAAGAAAAGAAAGTTAGTGCTTGGAAAAGAAAAAGTTATCAGTATCCATTTTTTCTTTAAATGTTTGCGGGTGATGGATTTATGGTTCACATTATTATATGACAGGGATCTTGATATAATAACCCTATTAAGGATTCTTTCTCTCCTAGTTAGTATGCCATAAAAAAACAGGCCCAGTCTATAAACAATCCCAATAATTTAGGTCCATCATTGTCGTATGGTTTCACTGCCTGGTGAATTCAGCGATAAGAAGATCAGGCAGCCCAAATTGTGATGCAGCCCACTGCGCGTTATGATCAAGAACAACTCTATTTTGAAAATGGAAAGCATTACTTTAAAAAAAAAAAAAGAAAGAAAATGGACAGCATTAAACGTTTCATTTGTAGTAAGAAAAAAAAAAACAAGTTCAATGTACAATTTACATGAAGAAAATTGTCCATACATGCAAAAATAATCAAGTTAGTAATTCTTATTTCATTTTTAATAGTATTATTTAATAATATTTCATTGTATTTTTGAACTATGAAAGATGAGTATATATCATAAATGAAAAATGTCGAAATATGCTATTATTTCATTGTGTTGATGAAGGACTGACGGCCAATTGATACATGCATTTAGTAGTTTACATTAAATAAAACAGTAATAAACGGTTTGTTCTATAAATGATGTTACTAAAATTTTATTATTATTGATTTTTTTTTTTTGAGTACTGGAGAGGAGGATTATATTAATGAGATTCAAATTTTGATGTCACTTTTATATAGTCTTACTCTATAACTAGAATAAAATACAAATTTATCATTATTGATTATTGCTCTAATGGAAATTCTACAAACGCACTTTGATGATCAATACCTACGTCTTAACTTAAAGTGGAACAATGGTGGAGTAAGTAGTTCAAGAGCTGCAGCCTGCCCATTACCTAACAAAAGTCTAAAGCGGCTATTCGAAGAGAGCTCACATGTGATTGAAATTTTTGTATTTTCCCTACATTATTATTATTATTTTTTTTGAAAGTCCCTACATTTATTATATTGAGATGTATAGCTATACATAATGCCCAATTACAACCCATTTAATATCAATCACATTTATAATTTATAATGAGGATACTATGCAATATCTCGTTTTTAGATATTCCACATCATATCACTGACGCTATACTAATGGTGCAACCACCAAAGAAGAAGGTTTAATCTTGGAAATAAGCGAAGCATTTGGAATTGCGTACAGTTTCTCCCTGTAATTCAACCTTGCCATAAACCAATTATTAGAAACTAGAAAGATAGATAGGCACAACTAGGAAGGAGATTCATCTTTTTACTCAATTCAGGTCTGCCTTTCATTTCTTTCCAAGTACCTCTGTCTCACACTACCATTAGTTGACACAAAAATCAGCGAAAGTGCCATTTACCCATATAGATTAGTTGTTTGTTTCCTTCTTTTTTTTTTTTTAATGTTCCCTCTTTCTTGGGCTAATTAGAATCTTTGCTCTTCATATTCTTTTTCATTTTTCCCTTTAAAAAAAAATATAAACCATCCATATTTGAGATTGATTCAGTGTTGCAAATAAGTAAAATACATTATTTGAATTTGACTTTTAAATTGAAGCTATAATCAAAGAAACAGACGTAATTATTTGTCCATTAAACTAACTCTTTGATTTGATTGATTGTGCATTTTTTGAAATTTTAGTATATTGAATTCAACTTTTTTATATCCTATTGTTAAAAAAATTAAATTAAAAAAAAATTACATATGGAGCAACGGTTCTCCACAAGTGGATTATATTATGTACCTAAAACGAAGCTTAGTTGTGCTGAGCCCTTTCTTATGATTTCCTTTTCCTTTTGTGAAAACTGATCCTCTCTCCATGTCTTAAAGAGTTGAGCACATCCAGAAGATTGCGAATGGTTGCCAAAGTTCATGCATATTTAAGTTGATTCCTGATGTCCAGTTAAAGTGGAAGTTTATTGGGTTTGTTACAACTATAACATGGAACTTTTGCAAGTAAAAAAAAAAAAAATTCTAAAAAATGTTATAAAAACAGCTCAAACATACCAAATGTGAATTGGACGCATCAGAATTGAAGGGGATCAAGTGGGTGCATTGCATTGTACTGTGAAATTGATAAGGACAAGCATATAGGTAGAAACAAGAAAACAAGAAATGAGATTAGATTATAATGTTCAAAGGGATAAGGATAATAGTGATGGTATTGGTAGCTGACTAAACTACCATCTTCAACTCTATGTTTCACCTTCTACAATAATAAGTGAATCCAACTTTTTTACCCCTTGCTAAACACATCCAATCTTCAAACTGAAGAGTACCCCAACCACCCCACTCCACAACATGTTTCTCTTTAAAATGTTAAAGGAAGGGGGAGGAGTGAGGGGGTCCCAATGAGTGGAATTTGGAAGAACAAAAAGGCAAACAATTGGAAATTCCTGAGAGAAACGACACCGTCTGTATTTAAGTCGTGCTGAGGGTCATTTTGCGTACAAGGGACGGTGCTGACCCCATCTTTTTCCAACCCAAAAGAGACCAACTCCACTCACAGAGTCTATTGCTTGTGAAGTATTTATGAATTTATAATTATGGGCATTTTTTCATTAAGTTAAATGGGTCACTATCTACATAATACGGTAAGTTGGAGAAAATTTGCATCATTATGACATATAGAAATTAAATTCGAGACTCACATTTTCTTCACTCCGGAAATATTAACTGATGAAGTTTCTTTTTAGTTCAGCGATATTTGAATTCGTCTTTAGAATTACAAAGAGTGTAAGATTTTAATTTTAATATTTGGACTTCAAGCCAAATCACATGTACTTTCCCAAGAGATGATGTTTAGTAGTACAAGACAACAAATGTAGAGATAGGAATGTGAAAACACAGTGCTCAACTGAAGCAGTTAAGCTTGTAAAACGAAAAGGAAACTTCTCCTCACCCAACCTTTAAAATGTCACTTTTTTTTTAGCGTCTTCCTATAAAGCAAAGCAAAGCAAAACAAACAAAGCAGGTGGTCCGTGATTCTTTTAGGATCTATACCACAACACTGCACACAATTCAATTCAATTCATTACTGACCCTTAGACACTGTTGGTACATGTTTTTTGCTCCCCAAATGCCGTCAAAATATGATGATGAGATCTTGAACTTGAATTAAAGGTATTCATATTTCATAACCCATGAACAAGAAAAGTCTAATTTGCACTAATTGCAATGGAATACTAACTAACTGTGAAGAAAAAAAAACTTGGAATTCAAAATAATTTCTCTAGGTTTACCGAACCAAAAGAGGATTATGAAATTTAAGGAACTCCTAGACAAAATTCAAGAACAGGTTATGCTTCTTACATTCCTTAGCAACAAATGCAAGTGCTACCTCAGTAAGACATCCTTCAATCAGAAGCAAAACAACCAAAAACATTCACCAACCTGCATGTACACTCTAGCATCACTACTGCCACCGCCATCATTATAGAAAATAATGCTCGCCGTTAGATCCAAGATTTTTACCCTGTTGCAGAAAGTCAGG
The DNA here is from genome assembly GCA_949677035.1 of Omphalea diandra. Lineage (NCBI taxonomy): Eukaryota > Viridiplantae > Streptophyta > Magnoliopsida > Malpighiales > Euphorbiaceae > Omphalea > Omphalea diandra. Next base: position 38,869 of record CATIWR010476059.1, on the reverse strand, counting down.
AATTTTTTTACCATGTTGGTATATGATAACCACTCGCATCTTCTTCAATAGGAGCAGGAAGATTGAGATCAATTAGCCCGGGCACTGATATCTCAGGTACTTCTTGGTTAATCACCACAGTTCTATCCTCAGCACCTCCCACAAAATGGGACCTTTTATGACCTCCTAAAGCTTGACCTGACCGGAAAACCTTAAAGCAAAATGGACATTCGTGAACTTTGCCTTTTTTCGATCCCAATTTTTTCTCTGCATTGCCAGACAAATTCTGCTGCTGAATTGGGTTTTTGCCATTGCAAGATTTGATCTTCTTGTGAGTACTAGGTAGTGGACTAGGAATACTGTTAGCATCAATGCTATTTTCACCACTCTCATATATTGAGTCACTGCGACCATTACCATTAGTCTTCTTGTGGCTGGTTCTGTGCGGTTCAACATCAACATATGTACCTGTCTTTGGAGGATCCTTTTGAAGAATTGAAGACTCAGGCTTGCCTCTCTTTCTAGAATTATACTTCAATGAAGATCTATCAACTTCATCATATTCATCTTCCTCAACCAAATTCTTCCCCAATTCCTTTTTAATACGCCTAAACCTGCTTAATCGTTTCCCCAATTCAGGGTTGAGTTCCTCCTCAAATCTAGACTGAAATTCCACTTTATGCTTCTTAAAATCATCATTCCTAGTAAATCCATGAACTGAAATATCAGACTCAACCTTCTTGGGCCCATTCCTAAAATACCCAGAATCAGAATTCTCAGAATGATCATTTCCAACAGACATCATTACTTCTTGTTGCTCTACTTTCATCATCTCCGAAGTCCTATTATCATTATGCACACAATTAACACCATTCTTTACACTAAATCTCAACTTGGGAGATGATGATTTAGTCTCTAAAACAACAGAATTGTTATCAGAGGAATCTGCAATCGAGCTAAAACAACCTTTAAAACCAGAATCTTTAGACAACAGCATCAAACACATGGCAACCTCTTCTGGCTCTTGCTCTAAATCTGAAGCAGCAGAAGACAAAGAACCACCATTTGCCATAGACAATGAAGAAGAGTAAACACCAATAGCCTTGTACCTCGTCCTTTTGGATCTCCTTCTCTTACTTGGAGCAGATGATGTTTCAGTTTCAGATTGGCCATCCATGAGTTGATCTTCTTTCAGCTTCTCACTAGTACCTGAGTAATCTTCGAAGCTGTTCTTGGAATGACAAGCCATGTGGCCACAAAGAGCTTTCAATGATTGAAACCCTTTACCACATTCCTTACACACCTTTTCTTGCATATGAAAACTACTGTTGCTTGAATCCACCATAAATCTCATAGTCTTTTTGGGGTTCTCTCTTAGACCATAACCAGAATGGGCACCAACTTCAAGGTCGGAATCCTTCTTGCTAGCAGCAAGAACCTTGCTTGGGTTCAGCTTCACGTCCTCCTCTTCTACATCAGTTAAATTCCCATTTCCATTCAAATGGATCCTAATATGACCACCTAATGACTTGCCACATGGATACCTTTTGCTGCAAAACTTGCAAATGAACAATTTTTTGTTTGGATTTGCTTCCATGATTGATCTAATTGGAACAAACCAAAAATACCCAGTAAAGAAAGCAAGATCAGTAACTTATATCTTACCTCAAATCTTCAAAAATGTTGCATTTTCATAATTGAAACAAGACCAGCAACACAAATGATACTAAACAGAGACAGCAGCAGAAAACCAAATCCAGATCAAGAATCACAGAGAACAGATCACAAAAGTCCCACTATTGATTGATTGAAGCGAGAATCAAATGAGTTGAGATAGATGTGACAGTTTCTTTTCTATTTTTTCTCTTCTAGTAAAGTACAAAGATCAGACCCACCAAACAACAGGCCCTTCAAATCCCCATTTTTGAAGTACACACATTTTAGACCATAAAGGAATTAATGGGCAGTTTTAATAGCAAAGAAAGATGAAAGCTTTAGCTTTAGAAGAGGATGAGTCGTTAATGATGGCGATGAATGAGCAGAAGAATCAAAGCAAAACCATGACTCTTTCTCCGTTTCTCTCTCTACTTCAGTTTTGTGCTGTAGTTGGAGGAGAATTCCATGCATGGAAGCAAAACACATAAAAAAGGAAAGAAAAGTTAGGAAGCACGTGTACTCAAGTGAGAATACTTCGGTGTGAAATTGGACGGTCAGGATTACCAGGGACTTTTCAGGATCCCAAGAAATAAGGATTTGGTAGATACTACAATAACCATGACGATAAGCAAAAAAGCAGCTATCTGTGCCACCATCCAGACTATGCCTTACTTTGTCTTCTTCTTTTATAAATGCTAAAACAAACACAAGCGCAGAATCTCCAACCGTTTGTTGGCTTTTTGCTACCTCAGTTTCGTTTGCCCCCTCTATCCCTTTGTACTGCAAATTATAACCTCCAAATTTTCATCATTGTTTTAGCCTTTTAGCTTTCTTACTTTCCTTCCACATTTTTCTTAACCTACACGTTAATGTATGGTACAAGAATTGAAGCAAAGCAAAGGTTAGTCCCAATAGATGTAAAGAGTTTGTATTTTTTAAAATAAAAAAAAAATTCGTTTGTATTTTTTTTTTAAAAAAAAATTTGTGACTTTGATTTTTATGATAAATATTTAGAAATAATAAATATTTTCAGACATATTATATCATTATAAAGGATACATATTTAAAATAATTTCATGAGAAATTTAATCTAAATTGATACGTAAATTAACTCGTAAACTCTCCTATTATTAAATAAAAAAATAGAGCATTACATCTATATACTGCCATTGAGGTAGCTCATGATTTGGTAACCCGATAAAATCCTAGCGTTTATCTCACCCAATATGTTGTCCTTTCCCTTTTACAAGAACAATTATATCTATACTTACCAATATTGCTCATTCAAAATAAACATGACATTAACCACAAAATTTTCTTTTACCAAGTCATTGAAATTCTTTTTTTCTTTTTTAATACCATTAAGCTAATAGTTGAATCACCAAATATTTATTTCTTGCTATAAAAATTTAAAGATATATGTAAGGAAAAAGAAAATGCCACTCTTTCTTTGTTTAAGCAACTCATTGAAGTGAGATTCAAAATTGAATACTCAGATCTCTTTTCTTTAAAAGAAATTCATTTCCCTTTGTGTGCAAATCCTTCTATATATATGCTCTGGAAAGACTTCACTACCCCACAATTATTTTCTTATGTACACAAATTTTTTTTCACTCTAATAGAATTGAAGAACAATAAGGAAAAGTTCCTTCAGTTCCCGTGACTATATCATCACAAATTAGTGTTATATTATGGAAGAAAAATTTTGAGAGCTTGTGTTAGTAGTGCTTCCATTACCTGAACTTGTCCAAGTCGCAATAGACAAGGCAGCCTCCTTATATACGCTGGTTTAAGGTCACAAACAACGACACCTTACAAGATAAGTATTTCGATGGAATTTTAAGATTTGTTTGATTCATGGAAAGTAATTTAAATATTTTTTAAGAAAAGAAAATTAATTTTGAAGAAAATATTTTTATCATATTTGAAATATATTAAATAATATTAATTTTTTAGTTTGTAATATTATAATAAAATTTAAAAATAAACACATTGTATGTATATTATTTATTACATAAAATGAAAAATATTAAAAAAATAAACAAAAAAATATGAGTCCCAACAATCACATGCAGCATCTATTAACTCGCAATGAATATCTGTCATTAGTAATGAATAGTGATAATAAGCACACTAAGAGTATATTTATATGCCAAAAAATAAAAATAAAATAAGATTTCAATTTTATTTTTATATTTATTATCTTAATTTAGTTTAAAATTTTAAAAATGAGATTCTAAAAACTTAAAATGTTGTACTATTTTTCTTATATATAAATAGATCAAACAAAAATATTATAATCCTAAAACACTTTCATTTCTTACATTTTTAATATAACCAAACATGTTTTAATAGTCATAGATTTATATGATTTATTTTTTATTTAGATAGATTTGTTAAAATTCAAAAAATAATTTTTCTTTTTAAAAAAGACTTTCCTTACTAGTAATTTAATTTTTTATTAATGAAAAAACATTTTTATTAATTAATTTTTTAAAACAAATTAAAGATTAGAAAATATAGTGAAACAAAAAGAAATTTAACTTTTGTCATTTTCTAACCCAACCCAAGTGACTATATTGTTTAACTATTTAGTTATTTACTATTTGCTTGTTTACGGGTTGCTTTTCCAGATGAAGTCAACGCACTTTTGTAGTGATTTCCTAGTCAATTGCAATTTTATTTTTTTGGTAGAAGAAATTGGACAGCGCTCAGCAATTTGCTTTAATATCTTTATTTTTCCTTTATCTTGAAGGTATAGTGCGACTTCCCAAGTGGGTTGCATATTCTCTTTTAGTTTGTGGACTTAATTTATAAATAGAGTTAAAATAAAATGTAATTGCAGGGTCCAAGTGCTGTCCAGTTTCTTTTATCTACAACACATAGTCAATAGCAATAAGCCAAGTTGGTTTCTCTGAAACAGTATTTCTTGCCAATAATTATTTGTGAATTAATTGTGGTCTATCTAAAGCAAACGTTATATACACACACACACACATATATATATATATAGTATTAACAATAGTTCTGGATCAGATGATGGATCAACTGAGATTTTTTCCATCAAATAATTTTAAGGGTTTAATCTCACAATTAATTTGATGTATTTAAAAATATTTATTATTTTTATTATTAATCTTAAAAATCAAATCTACTATATTAAGGAAAACTAAACTATCTTAATTATTTGGACAAATCTTTAAAATGACGTTGAATTTGTGCAAAATCTATTATATTCATCATCAAAATCATTTAATAATTCTATTATTCATAATTATTTTAAATTTATTTAAATTAATTCTAACGATATGAAAAATTCATAATTGTTTGCAAATTTATAATTTTAACCAAAATTTATAAAATTTATAATTATATGTTATTTTCAAATTTAAGTATTTGATAAATTTTATTTAATTCTTGCTATTAATTCATAAAATGATTAATAAGGGTATAATATTAATATTTTCATATATTAAATTAAATTAATTAAAATATAATATAATAATATATTTTTTACATATATTTATAAAATATAATTTTAAAATTTAAAATGCTATAATTATTAATTTATATTTCAATATATTTTTAGTAATTAAAATATCAAACATATAATTTTATATAAAATGTATATACAATAATTTAAAAAATATTATTTTTATATAAATAATTAAAATATAATAAAATTTTAAGAATAATAATAGAGTAAAAATAATTTTGACTTTTATTTGGTTATTATTGTAAAGGTTCAAATAATTTTGACTTTTTCTTAGTTATTACTGTATAAATTTAGAAAAAATTATAAATAAGAGCTCATAAAAACACAATTAGTTGAAAACTGTATATATTATTAGTAGTTATAAAACAAATATTTTTTACTATTAGATGAGAAAACTCTACTTGCATTTATTAGTTATACCAAACAATTCTTTCTTTTTCTTTGTTTCTCTTATTTTAATGGTGAAGGAGAGAAAATGGGACTGAAAATGATTATCATCTCTATCTCTCTCTTTTCCTACCTACACTCTTATTCTTCTTTGCTCATCTATGTCTCCACCTCCATCCTTTTCTTTCTCAACTGTTCTCTTTCTCTTTCTTTCCACCTGTCTCTCTTTTTTTTTTTTTTTTTTGAACTCTCTTCATCTAACTTAATTGTTTTCTTTTTATATCAAAGAGAGATAAAGAGATGAGAAAGGAGAGAAATGAACGTAAAAATTTGATGGTGAAAGATGAGAGAAAGAAATAAAGATAAGAAAAGAGATCAATGAAAAAAAAGTTTGATGATGGAGAAAGAGAAAGAGATAGAAAAAAGATATATATAGAGAAAAAGAAAATAATATTTCTTAATAACATTATCATAAAAAATTTTATTTCAATTTTGATCAAATTTAATTGATAGACTAAAATTACAACTAATTTTTAAAAATAGAATATAATTATAAATCTTATAATTTTCATCAAAATTATAAATTCACATATTAATTTTAAATTGTCTAGATTATTAAGCCTTTAAAATCAATTCATTATTCTTAACTATGACCAATCTAATTTTAAATATTTATATTTTATCCAAATCTTTTTTTGTCTTTTGTTAAATACCTTAACAAATATTAAAATTATTTTAATTGCTCAGTGATTAGCTATATTATTTATTTTTTTATAAGTTTAATATTTGATTCTCCTTAAGTTCTAAAATAAATAATATAAGTGGATATGTAATAATTGACCTACTATTATCCGAATATAGATTCTATTATATACTCAATTTTGATAGCAGATATCCAAGCGCCTAAATTCAAAACTTATCCCAATCATAATGAATATTATATTATAAATTTAAATTCATTGTGAAATCATTTAAATACTATCCAAATCTATCTTAATTAGTTTTGATTAAATCAGATATCCTTACTAATCTTTGAAACTATTTAGTAAAAATTCTGATATTCTCTATCTTCATTAAGAAAATTTTAAATAAAAGTGATGATGATGATGATCTCTCAACTAAATTATTCATTATTATTTATATATACAGAGGGTATTATATATATGTGTGTGTGTTAATAGTATTATTTTTAGAGTCACATTATTGTCTTCACAGTTAAAGACACTCTATTTGTGCATAAAGTTAATAAGAAAATAACACAATAAGGGTACAAAATATATTTTAAAATTGTAAAAAAATTTGGTGTGTTTATGTTATTGAATTTTTTATTTATTTATATTAAGTTCTTAAAAAAAATTTGTGATAATAAAAATGAAAAAAAAAAGAAAAAGTTATTGATAATATTTTAAAAATTAATTAAAAACATAACAATTTTTTTATAGATAGAAGTCTAGAACCTATTATTATTATTATTTGTAGTTTTAATGATTTTGATAGAGATGAATTCGTTAATATTTATAAGTTAATACTCATTAATGTTTTATCAATTACATTTTTTTTGTCATAAAAGTCTTTAGTGTAAAAGAAAGCTGAAAGTTTAAGAGTTTAATATGTATAATTAAAATATAGACACTAAATCATTAAACTAATAGCCCGATGATCAAACATCTACAATAAATAAGATGAAAATTTCAAATCTTAATAGTTTTGTTTGGAAACTCATATTTTTTAAAAAAATTCAATAGAAAAAAATATATGTTAATAATTCTCTTATTTAAGGCTGCAATCGGTATACTGCGAATATCGATACTGTCATTTTTTACAATACCGCCCAATACCGACACCATAAAATTATAAAATCGATACTGATACCGTTGACGATGAAAACCGCAAAAGTCGATACCATTAAAATTATTCAGTATTAGTGGAAAAATGTGTAACCATGGATAAAGCCAAGCTAACTCATTTATTAACCATGAATGAATGATTCAAACCGAAATCGATACCGATACTCGTAAACCTTTTCGATCTATAAAATTTCCATAAAAAAAATTTTAATTATCAGTATACTGTTAAAACTTCTCAAATAACCGAAACCGAAAAATCTTAAATCTTAATATCGAAAATTTTCGGTAACTCATAGTTTCGGTTTCAATTTGGTTTAGGAGTATACTGTTTAAAAACCGTGAAACTTACACCTCTACTCTTATTTAGAAAGTTTTCTATAAAAGAATTTATTTTTATTTAAAAAAGAAATGATTTATTGAGAAAGTTAAATTAAATAAAAAAATATAAAATTTTGAGAAAATTTATTTCAATTAAAAATTTAGTTAAAATTATTTCACTAATCTTATAACTTGAATTGATATTATAATTATTTTAAATAAATAAGAGTATTTAAAGAAATAAAATTATTTTAATTTTTATAGATTTATTTCAAATAATAAAATTTAATTAAAATTTATCCATAATATAGATATATAATTAAAGTGAGAGAATTTTATTAATAAATTTTTTCATATGATTTTTACCAAAAAAGAAGGTGAATATCTTTCATTTCCTATAAATATTTCCTATGGTACCAAAAGGAAAAAGTATCGAGACTCGATAGAAAAATTCACACCCCACCAAATGCATTATTCCAAAGGAAGAGAGAAAAAATAAAGGGGGTCTTGAATTGAACTACAGCCAACATGATGCAAACGTAGGAAGTTTCCGTGTTGGTATGTTTGGTCAGGTTCAAGCTGACACAAGCAGTGGCTTCTGTTTCTCTATTTAATATATATATGTAGAGAAAGAGAGAGAGAGAGAGAGAGAGAGATGGTGTCCTTAGTCAGCCACAATGAAAGAAATTATCTTGAAAGTTAAATGTCTATGGCCGCATTGACTTTGAATACAAGAAGAAAAGAAAAACTAATGTAGTATTCTGTGTATATAAAGACTATACTCTCTATAATCAATCAATGCATGAGGCATTGATGGATGAAGATAAGATAAAGTCCACTCAAATTAAATCGATTGTCAAAAATTTCATAAGCTGTCTAAATCTCTTGTTTTTTTTTTTTTTTTTCTTTTCCTGCTCTTGGGATCTATATGTGTGATTTACAAAATCCTTAACGAGATAAAATAAGAAAGAAAATGGACCCAGTAAATCTAAATGCCTAGAATTTTTAACCTATATAGAGAACATGATAACTCCAAAAAGAAAAGAGTTGCATGAACCAGCTGTGGTGGCAGACAAAACTATGGTTGTTCAATATGTATCACTAGAACCAAATAATGACACTGATGGTCAATCATCAATTGCCAATGACAGTGGCCAGAGTTATAATTAATGTGGAATCGTTTTGGTTTACTGCTTGAAATACCGAAATTAGACTTGAAGCCTTACTGTTTCAATTTAGCCAACCTCAAACCAATGATTAGTGCCAAGTTTGCCAATTCTGTTACGGCTTATACGCACACGAATAAATTGCAATCAGAAATTACAGCAGCATTGTAAAGCAATTAATATCCAGAACTACTACCAGTCTACACCAGCCCTGCACTCCGTATTGAAATAAAACCATCTCTTAACCTAATCCGTTCCCCAGCAGTCGGTCGTGCCTCGAAGGTATAGAGTTGGGAAATCAGGGTTCAGAAATTTTTTCTCCAGTGACTTATCTCCAGCTACAAGATCATGATAGTCAAGAATGCAGGCCATGTGACAGAAGGTTTCATCAGCTATTGGATTGGAATTACAAACTAAACCATCTTCGCAATGCTTGTGTCAACAATCAGATAAATTTGTTTCACAATCGCAGGCTTATAATTTATAGATGACAAAAATGTGGACGGCTTTCACATAACTCATGAATGTTGCGTTCCACAAATGAATGTACAAGAAAAACAAAAACCAAAAATTTCCTCTTTCCCAACCCTCCTACTTTAATAAAAGGAAAAATCTTTCTATTCTCTCTAGAAAGAAAATATCTTGCATGAAATGCTTTAGCTATATAAGTACGATCCAGACCCTTGCAAAGGTCACACGAACTGTACACCAAGGAAGGTTTTAGGACCTTGGGAAGGCACTAATTGTTACCATAGCTGTTTCTTGTCTAGTCATCAGATGTTCCTTGGCCAAAAATTTCTTCGATAATGTTGCATGTGGGTAGAAAATCGACATCTTTAGTTGAAACTGTGTAGCTGACATCCCAGGCTTTAGCATCACAATGATCCAGTAAGTACACCAGAGGATCTGACACCTCAGTGTATCCATTCCCATCACCAGGCACGCATTCTTCTATATTGTTACTCTTAACATCAGTCACTTGCAAAACTGCGCCCCTGTCAACTGGATCACAGGACCCAACCTTATCAATCTGGAATTCGAATGACATACAGGAATTGTCTTGAACAGCGAATTCCTCCCCGGCACATCCTGAGCTGTTATCAACATGCTTAACAGCATCAAACCCGCTCCCAACAAATGACCTAGTATCATGTGCTTCTGAGACGTTATCTATCCCTGAATCTTCTCCAGTGGCATCTCCACTACCATCTCCTAGATTGCCATCATCATAACAGTCATCACCGTCGTCGTCGTCGTCGTCGTCCTCATCCTCATCCTCATCATCTTCATCTTCATCTTCAACAAGAGTATCCTCTCTATGATCTGCATGGTCATATGGCTCAAGAGATTCAATGTCAGAGTCATCCTCTTCGTCTGGAACTTGAGCTTTGTAGGATCCCCTATTCATTCCATGAAATTCATCATCGTCACTGTCAATGTCCAGCAAGTTGGATCTGTTCTGAGCAGCCCGTTTACGAAGCATGAAGACATTGAAATAATAGCTGACAATTTCCTTAGTGGATCGGGTGGCAAACACTTGCGACAAGTGCTTCCAAAAATTCTGGCCCAAGGATGCAGGATTGGAATAGACAACTGCATGAAACACCCGCTGCTCTTCCTCATTCCATTTATGCATCACCTCGTCTCCCATCTCATAAAATCCCAAATTGACTAACTTTTCATGCCCAAGGGATTTTCTAAGTTTTTCCTGAGCTTCCATTATATGCTGTCGCACACATCTAACAGAGCCTTCATCTACACAACTACAATCTTTTCTGCCACCCCCAGCCTCATTATTGTCATCTACAGACACTTGTGTGTCTGGCATTGGAATAATACAAGTGCCCATCATCTTCCCTTCATAGTCATTATAAATGTTTTGGTCTGTTCCAGAAGGCAAAGAGAAGTCATTTGGATCAAATGAATTTACCCACTCTAATGTGTTTTTATTCACATGCCCATCCCACACTGGAATGCTGGCTTGATGATTTGGTCCAAGAGGAACTTGTCTTCTTGGAGAATGGTCCAAGTATGAGGAGTAGCCATCCTCATAAGAAATAAATCTACGGCGAAAATCAAATTCAGAATGTTCAGGGGAATGAGAAGCATAATCTGCTACCCTGCAGCCGACATCTTCATCACTAGAACTGCTTGTGACCAATGACAAAGGAACACTGATCTCAACATCTTTAGCCAAATTTGATACTCCAGTAGTACTATTGTCTTCATAATTCTTAAGTTGTTGAGATTTCACAAAGCTTCCATCATAATCAACTGTTTCATAGAAATGGAGGAGTTTAACATGAATCAAAATATAGAAGGCATAATCAACACTAGCCAAAAAAAGCAGTAGACAGACCAATGAGAAAGAGGCTACCAATTTTACCTGTAACATCAGGTCCCTGGGATGTAGTTTTATAAAAATCTGCAAACTGAGTCAACTTGTTTCTATAATCCAACTGCCTAGCCTGCTTAAAAGGCAGCTCCTGGACCTCCTCACTGTCAAAAGGTCGTTTAAATCCCATTTAACTCTGCAAGACAAGCCCTACGAAACTGAGACAAATGTCCAATTCCAAGAAAATCCAGAAACAGGATTAAAACCAAAGGCATAAATGGATTATTGCACACAACGATTTGGACTTGAGATAAACTGATATAAGAAAAGCTCAGCTTAGTGGCTTAACACATTATTCCAATAACCATTTATTAAAACATGTTCTGCATAACCCGATGATGCCAAAAAGAATTCAAGAAACATGTTTTATAAATCTCCAGCATGTGTGAGATTTACCTTCATGCCACACTAGCTGTGACATAACACTATTAGCTTCAATTAATTTACAAAGCCACCTATTTAATACCATAATTAAACATAAACAACATCAATACCACAACCCAACAACAAATTTAATCAGAAGTACAGCAACAATAGGCATTTACCTACAAAATTCCGAATTCAAACCCCAAAAACAGAATAGGAGGTATATGGCACGAGATATAGGCCTACAGGACACTCAATTATATTTCCCAGACGATTAATTGATCAAAGGAAACGAACCCCTAAACCAATTGGACAAGAGAGAACCTTCAAAATTTTCGAAAAAACCCTAACCCTAACTTTCAAATTGAGAAACTATAAATCAAAATTTCGGACCAAAAAAGAGGTGAAATCGATACCGAGCAACGAAAAGAACCAAACCCCTCTACAGATTGAACAAACCCTAGACGAATCGAAATCTTCGAAAACCTATAGAAGAAGGAGGACACCAATAATATACAAAATAGAACAGAAATCGGTACGAAAATTAAGATATATACAAAGAAGATTTGAAACCCATTAGAAATTGAGCGTTTATTGAGCCTATAGGGACAGACTCGAAACCCTAACCCTAGAGAGAAGAAAAATCAACGGCAAAGATCGAAAGAAGTATCGATCGAGAGAGAAGGATGTGAATTGATTGAATCCAGAGTTAATTCGATGAATAGAGAAAAGGAATTAGAGGGAAATCGGAGATCGAATTTGGGTTGAAATTTTGGAAGAGGGATGAGAAGATGGGTACGAATTTTGCAGGTTCGTGATTTTGTACACGACAGGGTCCGATGGACCAACCGGGTTAGATTGCAGAAAGTTGGACCCTCTTATTATAAACAAAACCGGCCCAAATCGGGAAATTACAATATGTTCCCTTTATTTGTTATCCAATAGGATGTATATATATATATTTATATTTATGTATTTCTTTTTTGGGTTCGCTAAGTTAAAAAGCTTAAAATGGCTGATCTGCCATATTTTTCTCTCGTGTTTACATAAGCAAACTCTTTTTTTTTAAAAAAACAAAAGTCAACACTAATTTGATAAAAAAAACTATTATAAGTATTTTTATATTTTAAAAGATAATTATTTAACTATTTAATATATCAGTATATAATTAAATAAATTTATAAAATAATTATATATACTCAATATAAGCAAATTTTTTATATTGAAAATAAAGATATAATTACCTCAAATCAATTCTCACGTAGCAGCAATAATAATAATAATAATTTTTTAAACCGGATTTAATGTTTCTATTATTGTCATGTGTTATGTTGATGTTATGAAATTAGATTCATATCTATTTTACCTTCACTAATTTCTGACATGTAAGAAGTGAATTTCTACATCATTTAGTAAAAATTTAGTTTGAAGTATTAATTAAGAAAATATTTTTATCAAATTTTTATTTTTCTTTTTATTTTTTAAATAATATTTTATCACAAAATCAAACTGCGTTTGAGATAAAATATATAAAAAAAATAATATAACAACTATTACTGTAGAGCAAATACTACACAAACATATGGGAGTTGAGCATTGTAACATAAAACTACTAGCAAAATAAGCTTGTGTTATAGTGCTCAACTCGTGTAGTTTGTAATTTTTTATATACTGCTCTACAATATGGAATATTTTATATGTTGTAAAATAATACTTAATTAACCTTTATGTTGTAATACTTAAAGTAAAAATTTTAAAATTACTTTTGAACGAAAAATTAAAAAAATTTTAAAAGTAAAAATTTTAAACAAAAAGTCAAGATATTGTCAATAGAAAATTAAAAAATTCAAAAAAACTATATCTATACATAAAATTAGAAAAATTTTGAAAATAAAAATTTTAAATGTAAAGCTAATATTTAATTTAATTTTATTAATTACTCAAAATTTTAAATATATAAGGGCAAACGGTAATGTAATAGATTATTAGAAATTATTTTATTTATATTTAATAAATTTTTCTTAAAATTCTATCATATAAGATTGAAAATATGAATCAATAGATAATTTTTTGTTATAATTATCTTGCATATGCATATATAGTTTGTAATTATCTTTTAATTTATATTTTCAATTATGAAATACTTAATATTATTTATTTAATTGATTATTAAGAATTATTTTATACAAGTTTAATAAAATTTTGAAATTATGTCCACATAAAATTGAAAGTATAAATTGATAAATAGTTTTTTTGTTATAACTAATTCCTTACATGATTATAAACTTTCACAAATTTATTTTATTCTTTATTTACTTGACAATAATTTTTATAAATTAAAAATAAAATTTTATTATTATTTATATATTAATTTTAATTAATTAAAATAAAAAATATTATATGTATTTAAAATTTATTATTATAATCACATTGCAAAAAGCGTAAGTCTATAACTATTTCTTTTTTATCAAAATATATACATTATCTGATGGAATGTGAATCAAAAGAATCGATACCACATGGGCAGCCTGCGCACAACAATAAATGATTTTAGGTATGATGTATATTTTAACCCTTAATTTTTTATATTTATATTAATAAATTTTTAAATTATTTTATATATAGAGAGAGAGTCTTAAAAAATTTTTTTCATTAAAAGGTTTTTATAGTTTAAAAATTTAATGACGCAAATAATAATTGAAAAGCTTATTAATACAAACATAAAAAGTTTGGAGGCTAGAGAATATGTATATATATATATATATATATAAATGGGGGGCTTTCCACAGTGGCGTGCTCCAATCAATGTTAGCCAACATGAAAAGGAATCATTGTATTAAGTGTGATTAGTAATTGAGTTGAGTCCATTATTAATTAGCGTTTCAACATATCCACCTGTTTAAAAAGATCAAATGCCCTCTTAGTCAGTATATTGGCTAGGACCAGACAATATATATATATATATATATATATACACATATTGATTTTATTTGTTATTCTATTCATTATCAGTTATTTTTTTCCGTATAAGCATTATTAAATATTTAGTTTTTTTTAGGAGGATAAATGACTTATTTAAATCAATCAACTTATTTAATTATCATTATTCATTATTATCATTATAAAAAAATATATTTGACTCTTGAATTTTTTGTGTTTATGTTAATAAATGTTTAAACTATTATTTGTACACATTAAATTATTGAACTATAAAAAAAAGTCTTCACTGAAAAATAAAGTCTAAAGTTCAAATATTAATAATAATTTAAAAATAAAGTCTAAAGTTCAAATATTAATAATAATTTAAGAGTTTACTGACATAAATACGAAAAAATTAAGGGCTAAAATATGTTTTTTGCCAAGATTTTAAAAGAAAATAAATTGACCTTTTTCAATTTTAAAATTCATAGGATTTAAATTTCATGAGTTAATTTGGGTGGTTAATAAATTTTTTTTATTTATTTGAAATTTAATTTTTAAACAAAATATTATTTAATACATCAAATTAATATAGATTTATATTTTTAAAATCATAAGGAAAAATTTAATTTTAATTTATATGTAAATTAATCCAAAAATACATTTAATATATATACTATAAAAAATACAAAATTGAAATTTGACTTTAAATGGATTATAGATCAAGTCGCTTAAAATTGTCTTATATTATAAGATCATTAAATATATTTAATATCATGTGTTTAAAACTGCTCATCTTAAAATACAAATATCTTTCATTCTATACTTTAAGAAAGTATGAACGGTGCAAATTTTATTAAAATTAGTCTCACAAACATAAAATAAAACCTTTTTTTTTTTTTATAATATCAATGATTGTAGCAATATTTTTAATTAATAAAAACGATAATAAATTAAATTAAAAGTAAAATATGATAAATTCTCATCTGAATATTAATTTGTGCTATCTGTATATAATATAGTAATGATAAGTTATTAAATTATCTATTATTTTTCAAAGCTATAATTTGTGATATCTATATATAATATAATATAATATAACATAATAAGTAACTGAGTGATTTAATTTTTCCAAAATTAATTATTTTTTCCTAAAATTTAAAATTTCTATATTTACAATTTTTCCACTAAATGCTTTTGTAATATTTGATACAATAGCAAAATTATACATGAATTTTATTTTTTATTTTTCCAAATCTTATAATCATATCATGCTCACTCCTACTCCTATTATGATGTTAGCAACAAATAATCATCCTAGTTCATAATATATACAAGTATTTTCCAGTAAAAATGTGAAAAAAAAAATTAAAAGTTTTTTCGTAAAAAAAAAAAAAAGAAAGAAGGAAAGAGCTGGAGTTTCCATATCTTTTACCCGGGCGAAGATATCCTTGAAAGCAAACAGGCCCCTTCTTCCGGAGTTTAGGTTGCATGAATACTATAGCAGAGAAGCATGGAACAGCAAAATGAACTGGGGAAGCAACGGCCAAAAGCAGTTATCAGCAGAGTCAGTGTCCATATTTTAACAAAGCGTTTATCTAATTCTCTTCCTAGGATCTACTCTGCAACTAGCCGTGGACAACGGCTAAGGCGGACGTGCCTCAACCCAGTTTAGTGTCGAATTGTGGATTTGATTGGTGATTCATCTAGTTTTATTGTTAGAATTTGGTAATTGCAGTTCTTTAATGGACTAAACACGCATGTCGTTTATGCTGTTCAATTTCCTGTTGAGGAATTAAAATGTAGGTCCAATTGGTAATTGATCTATTCTATTTTTTTTTTTCCAGAATTAGCCATTTACTACTTGAATCTATAGTTCCAGTACGGATAAAATATGCGTGGTATTTATGCCTGGTGAATTTCCTGCTGTGAATATTCTTTCAATGGTGCGGTCTTTTAGGGTCTAAATTCACAAATTGAAAGTCTTGAAACAACAAACATATGTGGGTTAGCAGTATTTTACTTGGTTTTCAAAAAACCAAATTAAAAAGGTTTGATTTCATAGATATTTATTGTTCCTTTTTCTGTTTCTAATGCAGAAGAAATTTCTTACTCCCTCTACCAAAACCAAGCCGCTTCACATTGATGATATAGAAAATATCTTGAATGAAGGTACGCTATCCCTCAATACCATGATCAAGTATGGCAGCAATGAGGAGGTATGCCCTCTTTAGATTGTAGTATCAAATCGTTTTTATAAGCTTTGTGATTGTACGCTGGATCATCGAAATGATGAGAAAATCTTGTTAGTTGATTGAAATTCTAGTTTTTTATTCGGTAGCTCCACCGCCTTGCTTTGCTTCCTTGCAATATGTTTGCTTGATGGCTTATTATGATGTTTTTAATTCTGACTGGTACTTTGTGAAGTTTACATCCTTCGACTAAAAAATTTATTAGTAGAATGTCCATCCAACTTCTGAACTTGTGAATGAGTTGCCTTCTCAACTTTTTTTGTTACTTGACATGAAGCCTATAGATATTTTTCATTTATAAATGGTTAAGAGGTTTATATGGGTAATCGAGCTTTAAAGAATTGACCATGTAGGTCCATCTACTGCCAAAAATTTGTTGCTAATATCATTCTGATTGTTTTCATCTATGAAATTGATTTGTACTCATTTCATATATATGTTTTTTTATAAGGTTCGTGGGTGTTTTGTTAATATTCTTCTAATGAAATGTTGCTACTTTTAGATCTCAAGAATGTGAATTTTGCTTGCATCTTATACAATTCTCATTTCTAATGACCCTGCTGGTAGCAGAAAAATTAATGGTTATGCCAGAAGAGTGTTTGGAAGACAAGTGACGTTAACATGCAGGTTGATGAGCTAAGCAGTTGGCAGGCTCAAGGAGAAGATGGATGGACAGTTATTTCATCAAGGAAAAAAAGTAGTTAAAGGAATTAGGTTTAACATCCATGAATTATTTTTGTATGTCACTCGTTTTTTTTAAAAAAATAGATGTATTTCTCTACTTCATACCCCTTCAATATAGTGTCCTCATGGCATTTTTTGGTCTTCATTAATCCATGGCTATATTTTTGCCTTTGAACAGAATTGTGGTTCACTAGAGTTTGTTCTACTACTAGGTGAGCTAGAATGCCTCTGATAGTACAGATTTATTGAACTACAACCGACACCATTTATTGCTAGTGTATGATTTTTGGCTGTGGAGAAATTGTAATGCCAATTGTGTAGAACTTCAATTATCACCCTCCTAATCTTCATTTTAGCACTCACACTTCAATATAGTGTCTGTTTCTGGAATACAACCGTTTCATTCGCCTTCTGCTGGAGCTGGATAGGGAAAAAAAAAAAAAAAAAAAACCGGAGTCCAGAACCCACCTTGTTAATTCCTACGTTCTCTGAACTTGATAAAGCAGGTGCACCTATTTCAACTGGAGACAAGGCCCTTAATAAAGCCATCGCCAACGGCCGCGTCTTTGGTGGATGGAAATAACCAACTAGTGTTTTGTACCCCACAGACCTAAGCCCAGTAGTATGTTCACCTCCGTGCTTATCACTATGCATCTATATGGCCAGTACGGACTATCTTTTACTGCACATTCTTTTTCCAAGAATCAGAGGATGGTGGTGCTAAAAGGGATATCTTGTTGGACCATCAAGGGCTGAGATTGCACCGCTAGGTACTTCTTGTTTGTAGATCATGCTGGTATACCTAGTAGTAATAACGGTGAATGGGTAAGAACAGGATGATGACGAGGGTTATTGGAGTTTTTTTTTTTTTTTTTTTTAGTGTTTTTTCTGAAGGTCTCCACACATATATGCTTAGCTCATAATGTTGCATTACGCTGCCAAAAGATATCAATATTTGTTCAACAATTTCCTTGAGAAACAACAGATCGAAATTTATAAACTAGAAATCAAATAGAATATTGGGAGGAAAGACATTGAGTTAAGGTTACTATAATTTCCCAAAGTTCTGTTTTATTACATTAAACCAATAAGAACACCAGAACAATTTCTACTAATGGCGATGAATCTAAACGTAATTGTGCCATGGAGTCCATTACAAGATAACAAATCACTATAAATTGGAAAACTAGAAGAGAGAACGACTAAAAGGGAAAATTTATAAGACGATGAATGCCTCTCATATACGATTCTACAACCGGCCACAAGGTACTTCAAGTTATGCTGTTTGAGGTTTATGCGATAGCAGGCATGTCCTTCAGCCATGAATCCAGTGGCTTGCCAATGGCGTAAACAATGAATCCAATTTGCCTCAGCTTATCAGCATCCACAATATTTCGCCCATCGAACACAAATGCAGGCTTCTGCATGTTGTCATAAATCTTCTGATAATCAAGAGTTCTGAACTCATCCCACTCAGTTAGAATGCAAATACCATGAGCACCCTTTGTCGCCTCATATGCATCCCAAACACAACTAACTTGCTTCACAGCTGTTGGACTCATTGGTTGAAGATGAATGGGATGATCCCAATCAAATTTCTTCATAGACAGATCCCTTTGAATCTGGTCCTCTGAAACCTGTGGGTCGTATATGCTCAAATGAGCTTTGTCACCCAACAAGCCCTTACAAACATCAATAGCCGGTGTTTCCCTAGTATCACCAGTGTCTTTCTTGAAAGCGAATCCCAGAATTGCAATCTTCTTACCTGAAACCGTGTTGAACATAGAAGATACGACCCGGTTCACAAAGCGATTCTTTTGGTAGTCATTCACCTTAATAACTTGTTTCCAGTAATTTGCGACCTCGGGAAGGCCATTGCACTCGCAAATATAGACCAAGTTCAATATATCTTTCTGGAAACAAGATCCACCAAAACCCACACTTGCATTCAAGAAGTTTGGCCCTATTCTCGAGTCCTTACCAACAGCATGCGACACTTGAGTGACATCTGCACCAGTGGCCTCACAGAGAGCAGACATGGCATTAACAGAGGAAATCCTCTGTGCCAAAAAGGCATTGGCAGCAAGTTTTGAGAGCTCAGCAGACCACAGATTAGTGCATATAATCTGTTCCACAGGTACCCAATGGGCATAAACATCTCTCAGTGCTTGAATTGCTTTTTGTCCTTCCGGAGTTTCCCTACCACCAATAAGCACACGATCCGGATTGAAAAGGTCTTGAATTGCCGTTCCTTCAGCAAGGAATTCAGGGTTAGAGAGAATTTGAAAGCTGATGCCTTTGCTGTTGTGGGTCAAAATCTTTTCGATTGCCTCAGCTGTTTTCACAGGGACCGTCGATTTCTCAACAACAATTTTATCAGATTTTGATACATCTGCAATCATTCGAGCAGCACTCTCCCAATAAGTTAAATCAGCTGCTTTTCCTGCTCCAAGCCCTTGTGTTTTGGTCGGTGTATTAACAGATACAAAGATTATATCTGCCTCTGAAACATGCTTTTCCACATCAGTGCTAAAGAAAAGGTTCTTTCCCCTGCACTCCTTCACCACACCATCAAGGCCTGGCTCATAAATGGGGAGTTGATCACTGTTCCAGGCATTGATTCGCGACACAGAGATATCAACCACAGCAACTTCAATTTCTGGGCACTTCAGTGCAATCACAGCCATGGTGGGTCCACCAACATAGCCCGCTCCAATACAACAAATCTTCACCATTTCTATGTGCTATGCAATGTATTACCTAAAATAACAAGATAAAACCGCATTAATCACCCAAATTCTAAACGAACAAATATCATTCTTCCTGATCACATTAAGAGATATTGAAAAGAAGAACTCCTGCTGTAAACAATAATTTAGCGCCATATATTCAATTAAAACGTATAAAAGATGCAAATAAAAAGCGAACCAAAATCTAGATTACACAATCATCCAAGAATTCATTTCAAATTTACAGAATTTGGCAGGTGCAATCAACTTCCAAAAATTGTTTTTGTTTATGTGGGATTCAACTTCAACATAACAAATACATGACACGACAATCCAGAGAGAAATGAGGATTAGAATATTAGATCTATAACACAGATCGGAGTTAGTAGAAAACTGCATATATAAGTTGTCAACAAAAATAGATTTGTAAATGAATAAAATCACAAACAAGAAAATTTAGCAATCAGATCCAAAACAAACAGAAAGATAGAAAGATAACAAATCAGTAAACAGAGTAAAAAACATAGATCTGTTGAAACAAACAGAAAAGTTAACCAAACCAAAACCCACCAATGAATAAACCAATTACGTCAAATACAAACACAACCCACATCACCAACCACCAAATCAAAATTGCCCATGAACCATAACATGCACAAAAACAACCAAAAAGATTAGATAGATGAGACTTTCACCTTGCCCCTTTTGGTCTACAATGGAAGTGAGAAACAGGTATATGACAAAGAAGAAGAAAAAGAAGAAGGAGATAGTACCACAACCCACCAATGAACAAATAGTACCACAACCCACCAATGAACAAACCAATTACGTCAAATACAAACACAACCCACATCACCAAACACCAAATCAAAATTGCCCATGAACGATAATATGCACAAAAACAACCAAAAAGATTAAATAGATGAGACTTTCACCTTGCCCCTTTTGCTCTACAATGGAAATGAGGAACAGGTATATGACGAAGAAGAAGAAAAAGAAGAAGGAGATAGTCGTCTGGCGTATAATGAGGAGATCAAGAGGAGACCCTTCCCCTATTATATACGCATTAAAGTTTCTACGCTCTAACCCCTACGAGTTTTCACCCAAAAAAAAAAAAAACCTCTTGCACTTCTTACATATTATTACCAAATATATAATTATTTAACACGTTTCCATTATTTTCATGATCCTCTCTCTTTAGAAGAATTACTTTCATGATTCTACGCTAACTGCCAACCCTTTCTTTTTTTTTTTTTTTTTTTGAGAAACACTAACTGCCAACTTTGCCGCAACTAAGCAATCACTAATTGGAAAACGGAAATTCTGAAAGGGCACTTTTCCTTTTTTTTTTTTTTAGTGTTTTCTCGTCAAACTTTAAAAACTAATATTTTGTCTTCATTCTTTGGTCCACCGACACTCCGAACAGGAAACTTTCCTATTGCCACCATGACAGTTGAAGGTTGTACAGCGCCATCGATGATTCTATACATTTGTGTTTTGCTTTTAATGGTAACATTGTAATTTGACAGCTGCTCACAGCCCTTTTTTTTTTAAAATTTTATTGACGAGTGATAAATTTTATTAAATTAATAAAATGAGAAAACTGTTTTCAAAAGACAGATAAATTTTGCAAGCGTAAACAAAAAAAAATTTGTAATTAAAGAGAGTAATAAGCGAAGGTTTTTTTAATAAAGATAATTTCATTAAAATAAAGTGTAAAATCAAATATAAGAGTAAAACTCCAGATATTTGAAACTCAAGCACTGAATTATATAGTTTCTACTACTACGACAACTTGAAAATACATGATGTGATTGTTAATAATTCTCTTATAATTTTAATTTTTTACAACTTAATTAGATTTTACAGCGAAATCAATTATAGAGAGTTAAAGAATTGCATGTAAATGAAGATTAATTTTTTAATTTTATGACTAAGATATTTTATAATAAAAATGGGATGTTTATATTTATTTACCTTCTCAATGTTCATTTTTTAATTCTTAATTTAAGAGTTAAATAATAAAATATAAAATTTTAAGTGATATATATTTATTAACTTTCAATTTATTTAAAAATAAACAGAATCAAATTAATTAATTTTTATTTATATTTTGTTTCATATAATTACGTGACCATCCTTAATTTTCTTTTCGTCTTATCCAATGTAATGCAATCTTTTTAAAATCAAATTGAATATTAAATCGGTCAATTAATCAATTTTTAATTCAATCTATTCAAATTTTTTAATTCAAATAATATTATATTTTGAAAAAATAAAAATTGTAGATAATCTTTTAAAAATAAAAAAAATAACATGATAAAAATAATAATAAAATATTTTAAAATTTAAATTTTAACTCAAAGAATGCAATTTCTTAAAATTTTTGAATTTGATAAAAAATGACATAAATTTAGTTGGATTGATTTAATTTGATTTATTGATTGCATTCATTTTTTCTTAGTTTTAAACTTTTATTCAAAGTAATTTATTTTTATTAATTCAACTAGTCAATTCGAGTTAAAAATATCAATGCAGTGCTTAAAAAGAAAAGCTTTTAATTAATAAATATATTTTTTAACATGTGTGAGGAAATAAATAATTAAATCTTTTGGTTTTTCATATCCTAATGTGATAAGTGAAACTCTAGATTTTTTTTTTTTTTATGTATTAGTCTGAAATTCTTCTTAAAGCGACAGTTAAAAAGGAAATGATAGATTCTGTTCAAGTCATTATTAAAAAGGAAATGATAGATTCTGTTCAAGTCATTATTGAAAAGGAAAAATTAAATTAATAATTAACAATTTATTATATGCATGACATTAGAATGTAAATTGGTGGGCAATGACACATGGTTTTGAGTAATATAAAAGTCAATGGGAACTAAACTAATATAATATACATGGTAGTTACAGATCCCTAATGGAAGAAAGTTGGTAAAAGTACATGAATTATATTATTAAGCTTTTATACTTTAATATAGACTTATTGAATTTATAAAATATTTATTTTTATTATATTAAAGATTTATGTGTTAATAAAAATAAAATTAATGAGAAATTTATTCATAATAATTTAAAATTTATTAAAAAATATTATATAAAAATAAAAAATTACAATCATAAAATTAGTTTTTTAATTTTTCTACACTCTGGTAATATTAATTGTAGAAAAATAATATAATCTTTTCATGTTTTTAAGTTGTTATTTATAAATTTATTATTAATGTAATATTTTTATTAAAATTTCAATATACTAGAAAATAAAAATTCAAAGATTCATTATATATGAATAAAATTTAATAATATAATCACTCACTTTGAAGAAAAAAGTAAGGGTATGTTTGAAATAACTGATAAATATAATTGATAACTGATTGCGTGATACTTATAATTGATAGCAATTTGATGTTAAATATTTTATAAATTTTATTTAACTACTATTGTTAATTTATAAAATGATTAAGAAATGTATAATTCTAATATTTTATATATTGAAATAAATAAATAATATATTTTCATGTATTTTTATAATATGTTATTTCAAATTTTAGGATATTACAATTATTATTTTATATTTATGAAATTTTAATAATTATTTTATTAATGTTGATTATTATATAAGTTAATATATTTTTAATAATTAAAATATCCTATATATATAATTTTTTTATAAAATTTATGTATAATAATTTAAAATAAATTATTTTATATAAATAATTAAAATAAAAATAAAAAAATGAAAAAATAATTTTTTATTAACTATTAACAGTTGAAATTTAAAAATATTTCCAAATAACAAAAGAATTCAAATTGTAATTGATTGACACATTAAACAGCTAATAGTTGATTGATATTTATCAACTGCACTCATCAATTATATCAAATATCCAAACACCTCCTAAGATAAATAATTAAGTATTGTTTAGAAATTTGTGAACATCAGAATATGCAGAATATTTGAACGAGTAAAATAATTCAGTTGACGTGTAAGACATACCAATACGGCGAAACTATTATTTCAAGTGATCCCAATGCTTTGGGATAAAAAAAAAATCTTAAATTCAATTTTCATTAATATAAGATTTTCTATTATAAAGATTTATACTTTTTTATTTTTTTATTAATACTTATTATCTTCATTTTAAATTAAATATCATTTAAGAAAAAACTTTTTATTTTATAATACTGGATATTTTACACTTATTAATAAATATTAATTATTTTTTTTTTAATTTTATCATTTATCTTTTTAATAATTATTATTTTTTAAAAATATATAATAATTTATAAAAATAATTAATTGAGAGAAATATAATTTTTTATATGTAATAATATTTATTAAATATAATATTTAATATATATATATATAGATCTTAAATGATAGTTATTAAAAATAAAAAAATAATTTTTAATTAATTTATTAAAATTTTTATGGAAGCATTTGATCATTCGCCGTCATAAAAAAATATAGCTATATTATTATTTAATTGAGATGTGGCAAAGACGGGCAGAAATTTTGTCAGTAAAAATAGTAATAACAATAGTAAGGTTGGTATTTGGTTAAGGAAAGGGACCCATTTGATGAGTGGAAAAATAACCAATTGTTGTGCTAGTTTTTCCGTTAGTTGGGTTGATTTCAATTCAAGAGTGGGGATTACGTTGCTGATGGGAAATATGACGTATGGAAAGAAGTTGGTCGTAGATCTCGTGGAAAATAATACACTATAAAATTATTTTTTTATTTATAAGATTATATACAATTTAAATTATAAATATAGTATATCTATATTATTAATCATTTAATATAAAAATATATATTAAAAATATAAATTTTTATAAATTTCATTGGCGACTATTGCCAACTTATAATAATAAGTGATGAACATTTACAGTGAAAAATAATCAATAATAATATATATTTATATAATTTTATTTTTATTTAAATAAATTTATCAAAATTTAAAAAATAATTTAATTATTTATATTTTATTAAAAAATAACTTAATTTTTTCTTTCATTATAAAATATTTTATATCAATCAATTTTTCTGAATATATAAACAAAAAAATCTGAAATTTTTCTAAAAAATATATTTCGCATAATAAAATGAGCCTTATTATCCAATAAATTTCAATTGCATTTTTTCTTATATCCTTGATTTTGGGCTTGGGCTTTTTGGTGGACTAAATGGAGTTAGTCACTTAACTATATATAAAGTTTAGTTCTTATATAGTGCAATAATTTATCCTTCGAATTTTTTTTTATTATTATGGAAAGAGTTGTTTCTAAAACAGTTTTTCTTAAGAGTAAAAGCGATTTTTTTTTTCTTTTATGATTAATTATGTGTTATTTATAAAAAGAATATCTTTGTAACTTAAACTATCAATATAAATTTGATCTCAATATAACTATAATATTATTTTTATCATGAACATTCTTTGATAACTTTATATTTTTATCAATTATGAAAATTTTTACTATATATGATGTGATAGTGTGATATAAATCGAAATTCATAAGATAAATCATATCAAATTTGAGAAATGATTACCAATAATCTATTATCATTAAACTAATAAATAATCTATTTTAAATCACAAAACTCTCCTTAATGATAAAATAAAACTCTCAAAAGAAATAATAAAATAATAATCTCAAATCAAAATTCTCAATAATAAAATATAAAATAAATAAAATAAACAAAAAATGTTCTTTTTATTAAAAAATTAAAGAAAAATGAAAACATATTACTACTAAAATATTTTAGCAATAATCCCAAACTAATTAAAATATAAATTTATTTTTTAAAAAAAAAGAGGGAAAGACGTTAATATTTTTTTAGCTATTTCTAAATCAGTTTTTGTTAAAACAAGAGCAATGACATTTTCTTAATTTATATATTGACAAAATTACCCATTTTTTTTCTTTTCCCAACATCCTTATCTTTTTTTTTTTTTTTTTGCACTTACAAAGTTGATCTGGTGGCTGGTGCATATCTCGATTTTAGTTAGGTCTTGAGTTCGAATCCCCTCCCCCAGTTATAAAAAAAAAAAAAATCCTTATATTTTTAATCAATATTAACTTCTATATCAATTTGGTTGTTAAAAAAAGAGTATGGTTATTTTCATTCCAAATATCTTAAATTCACGTTATTTTTTATTATTTTTAAAATGATTATACTACGCAAACATATTCATTAAAATATTAATATAAAATTTTGCTCAAATATATAAATTTTAAAATTACTTTGAATTGTTTATATTTTTTAAAAAAACAATCTCAAATATAAAAATATGACTTGTTATTTAATTAACTAAATAATATTCAATCACATAATAAATCATTTTATTAAATTATTAAAAACAATCAAAATGAAGTATCCAATATAAAATTTTAAAGATGAGATTATAAAATTAGTTAAATTATGGATAAAAAAAATTCACCTCCAAAATATAATCCACACATAAACCAAATGGTTGCTATTTGCTATGCATATAGATACCAACATCAAGTAATAACGAAAATTCAATATAAATTATATTATTCCTAGTTACTTCTACATATAAAATAAAATAATGACATTTTAAAAACTTTTAAAATTAGAAACAATGTCAGAATATTATAGCCTTTTTATCAAATTAAAAATACGAAAGAAATATCCAAAATTTTGGAGTAGAAATAACCACACCTCAAAGAAAAAAATCTCTCTTTTTCCCCTACTTTCTTGTACAATCTTACCATTTTTCTTCTTCTTCTTCTTATTGTTTACAAGCACAATAACAATTCATTATCAATATTTTAAAAATTAGATCCGATGATTAATCGAATTAATAAAATTAAAAATTGAATCAATAATAGTTCAATTCGAGCTAAATTTTTTGTATTTTATTTTAATTATTATAAATATATTTATAATTTTCAATATTTTGGTTTTCAAAAAAATATTTTAATATTATTTTTTATTAAACTAATTAAAAACATTGCTCTTTATCCTTTTACTCTTTATTCCTCCTTATTCCTCCGTTATCCGTCATCTTCATCTATTCATTACCTATCACTTCTCAAAGCAACACCTAAAAGAGAGGAACCGATTAGATAGGGACAAGATTTCTTTTTATGTTTTTGGTCGCCTAATTAATAAGGAATCAAACATAAAATAAAAGGGAATGAAATAGAAAAGACGAATTTTGACAGTTTATAATTGAACAAAAGTCATTGTTCTGGTTTCAACAACCCTTTCCAATTGAATCCTCCCTTTTGTTCTCTGTTCGCCATTAAGCACTTATAAGGACATGTACTTTTTTATTAAAAAGTACTTGAAATTTGTGGACTACAAACAAATTGAAAAGGACAAAATAAGAGAGATCGGATAAGATTGATCAAGATAGTAATCTTGTCTTATCTAATCCATTGTTATTATCATTAATTATTTAATCAATAATAAACACTCATTTAAAATAAAATATGAAATCAAAATTAGTTACATATATTAATATTCAACTTAACTGACCCGCAAGCCGAATCAAATTTTAATATTTTTGTCATACTATCTTTTATATTTTAGTTTACTTATGCAAAATAATTAAATTTAAATATTTCATTAAGCTGAACTTTGAGTTCATTAAGCTTGAACTTTGACAGAGTGTCACTCAACTCACTTGATTGCATGTGTTAATCAAACCAAAAAATCATAAAAGACGTCAAATAAATTTTTCTCTCCTCCTAACTTAACCCTACACCAATATCTATCTGGATTAAAATGAAGATTCTCGAATTATTTAGCTGCAAATCTGACAACTTTAGTTGAAATTCGGTATGTTTCTCTACTCCCCTTTCTTCGTCCGCCAGCAAGCCCAAACATAATAAAGTGGAGGGCGGCCAGTCTCTGGGCTTCGATAAAGATTTATTGCTTTTTTGATTTAATAGAATATTAGTCGGTAATTCAAATTATCGTGCATGATAATTTAATTAAATTTAACATTAAATATACATATATTAGAAGGCCAATAGTTAGCGTTAATTTATATATAACAGATAACAGAAAAAATTTAATGAAAATATTTTGAAATTTCTCATTTTAAAAGATTTTATTAAATATTTTTCTCCTATATATATACTAGAAAAAAATATGTTTCAAGCGAAATTCAAAAACAGGACAAGTTAATTTTAATAGTTGAACTTGATGATTGGTGTTGAATGTAGCTTTGCAACTATATATGCAGTTGATGCGGTCAAGAAGAATAAAAATGAAGGAATTATTTTTATTGAATTACATATTAATCATGGAATTTATATTTTTGTTCTAAATTCTCTAATTAAGGTTTATTATTAGATTTAGTATTATTTATTATGATTAAAGGGTATCTCAAGGTTAAGTTACTATCCTATTTAGTATTAGTTTAGAATTTTTAATTTAAATTTATGATCCTAGTAAGAGTAGAATTACTTAAAATTTTATAAATATCGTATAGTTTCTATTCTTTCTTCTTTAATCAAATAATTGATGCTTCTTTATTAATCCATGATTAATCTTTTTTAACTGCAGTCATTTTTAGATTTATAAAATTATACTCAATTTTTTTTCCTTATCTGCATATAAGTTGAATTATACATCAATCAATATGTATTATCAATTTTAATTTTAAATAATTGTTTACCATTTATTAAACAATTGTGTATAACATAACCATATGTTATTATTTTATATTATATTATTAAAAATTATTATATTAAACAATTTTAAATAAAAAAATTAATTATCATATAAAAAAATTTATAAATAGAAAAATAAAAAATATAAATAGTACAAATTTTAATAACAAAAAATTTTGAATAGAATATTAGAAAAATCTAAAAAGTAAAAAATTCCGAACAATTTTTAAACAATAATATAGAAAAACCTAAAAATAACAATGTTAAACATAAAACTTAGGTTTAAATTAATTTTACTTTAGTTCAAATTTAATAAAATTTATCTTAAAATTATGTTATACAAAATTTAAGGCATGAATCAATAAATAATTATATATATATATTGTAATTATCTATTAATTTTATTTATTCAAAATTAATAAAATTTTTCTTGAAATTATATTTTATAAAATTAAAAGTACTAATTAATAGACAACCATTTGTTACAACTACCTCTGTATATTATAAATTTTAAAATTTTTTTTATTATTTTATTTATTTGACAATCACTTTATAATAAAATAATAGTTAATTAATTAATTAAGATATTAAATTTATTTAAAATTTATTATAATGCATACAATGCGAAAGTTTACAATTAATTTCAATCTCAAAATTAATTTTAAATAAGTACTTTTCATTTGTCAAATAATTGTATATAATATAACTATGTGTCTTTGTTTTATATCATGTTACAAAAAATTTCTATATAAAAAAATTTATATAGAAAATTAGAAAATTAATTGTCATATAAAAAAGACATTGTAAATAGAAAATTAAAAGATCAAAATAGTAGAAATTCTAAATAAGAAGCTAATATTATATAACAAAAATTTTTGAAAAGAAATTAGAAAAATATAAAAGATAAAATTCTTAATAATTTCTAAAAATAAAATTAGAAAACCTAAAAGATAACAATTTTAAAGAGGAAGCCTAGATTTAAATTAATTTAATTTATTATTCAAAATTTTTAGTATATAAAAACTAAAGATAGTGTTATAGATGTAAAAAATTATTTCATTTAGATTTAATAATTTTTGAAATTATGTTACGCAAGATTGAATGTTTAAATTAATGGATAATCTTTTATTTTATATATATATATATATATATATATATATATATATAATTTATTATCAATTATTTTTATTTTTGATTATGCAATAATTAATATTATTCATTTGATTGATTATATGAAATTATTTCATTCAAAATTAATAAAATTTCTCTTAAAAATGTGTCATATAAGATTGAAAGTGTGAATTGATAGACAATCATTTTTTATAACTACCTCGATAAATAATTATAAATTTTTAAAAATTATTTTATTATTTTATTTTATGGAAAATTTTTTTTAAGAAAACAATTAATTAATTAACAAATATTAAATTCATTTAAAATTTATTATTACAATCATCCCACAAAATTTGCGATTTTATTAATTCTAATCTTATAATTAGTTTTAAATAATTATTTATCATTTATTAAATAATTATATATAATATAAACACGTGTTGCTGTTTTATATTTTGTTGTGAAAAACTACATATAAAAATTGTAAATAGAAAGTTAAAAAAATTAATTATCATATAAGAATAATTTTTAAATGATAATTAAAAATCTAAATAAAAAAAAATTCTAAACAGGAAGTTGAAGTTATATAACAAAATTTCTAAATAAAAAATTAGAAAAATCTAAAAATTAAAAATTCTAAATAACTTATAAACAAAAATTAGAAAAATCTAAAAAGTAATAATTTTAAATTGGAAACTAAGATTTAAATTAATTATATTGATTATTCAAAATTTTGAGTAGATAAAGGCTAACGACACTATAATATATTGTCAAAAATTACTTTATTAAAGTTTAACAAGTTTTTATTTAAAATTATGCTACACAAGATTGAAGTTATGAATCAATATATAATTTTTTATTATAATTTTCTTATATATATATATATATATATATTTCATAATTATTTATTAATTTTATTTTTTATTATGAAATAATTAAGATTATTTATTTGATTGATTATTAAAAATTACTTCATTCAACTTTAATAAATTCTCCTTTAAAATTTGTCATAAAATTGTGAGTATTAATTAATAGAAAATTATTTATTATAGCTATCTTTCCAAGTAATTATAAATATTAAAAACTTATTTTATTATTTCATTTACTTAATAATAACTTTTTAAAATAACAATTAATTATTTAATAAAAATGAATTTTTATTTTAAATTTATTACTATAATCATTTTAAGGAATGTGAGGATTTACACTAGTTATTATTGGCAGTATCAAGATTAAGAAAAGAAAAGAAAAGAAACAAGACAGCAAAGAAAAGGGTTTTAGAATCAAATCAGCATCAATCTTGATAGTATTTGATAAAATTGAAAATTAAGTACTGAAAATTTAGTAGTTAAATTTTAAGTATTGAATGATTTAAATGTTAAAATTTTTTAATTGTATTATTGTTTGATATGAATTAAAAATAAAAAATTAAATATAATTAATATATTTGATAATTATAATTATTGAATATATATTAAATGAATTTCATTTTTAAAAGAGAATTTTTTGATTTATTAAGAGTATATAAATTATATTAATAAAAATATTTTAGTATTTATTGATTGACCTCTTAAAAGATAATTTTAAATTAAAAATTTTAACTTCTAATTTGAATAAAAATTTAAATGAATTGAATTTTAATAATAAATAAATAAATAAAATTATTAAATAAATTTTAAAAATTTAATTTTAAGTGTCGGCTGAAATTGAAACCCCCATGGGATATAGGCCGCTGCGGAATTTATACCATTCATGGCGAAGCAGAAAACTCCTCAGTACGGTACAAAAACAAACAAGAAATGGATCGTACTTTCATGTCATGTTTCAAATGCCTCCAGTTTACAACTAGAGAAAAGGCCAAAGAAGCTCACGTATTATACACGTACAGAGACTTAATTAGCAGTTAGTTATACATCTTCTTCCCCAACTCAGTATAGGGTACGAACTATGGGATACTGTAAAATCGTACACTACCACACGAGCTCTAGCTGCATCTGCTACTTGAGATGCCAAAGTAACCGCACTCCTCCATTAGTATCACATCATCTTTATTGGATTTCTACCCTATTGAGCACGGCGCAGGCTTTTATTGAGAGAGCCAGCTATCCATGTATCTCTATATATCTTTATTTTTTTGAGAAATTTTATTAAATTCAATTTATCAATTAAAATTATAAATTTTATTTTATTATATATTTAATATATGATATTGTTTTTTAAAAAATTTATTAAATTAGATATTAATACAAACTAACCATAGTTAAATATAATTAATTAGTATACATATTCTGCACATATTTGTGTGGATTAGATTTCTTTTAAAAAACAAATAAAGGAAAAAATCATTTTACCTAAAAAAATATATCTCCAAAAAAAGAAAACGGTTGTATCATAATAAAAAAATGACTGCTTGTTTAATATTAAATACAAACTCATTACCCATACTCCGTCAATAAAAATTA
Source organism: Omphalea diandra (assembly GCA_949677035.1). Lineage (NCBI taxonomy): Eukaryota > Viridiplantae > Streptophyta > Magnoliopsida > Malpighiales > Euphorbiaceae > Omphalea > Omphalea diandra. The sequence continues at coordinate 6,446 of CATIWR010476059.1, read as the reverse complement.
TATTTTTTTTCTTTTTATGGGTATTTTTTTTAGTTAGAATGATTTTTTTATTTGTTTATGGATGATATTTTTTAGGTAGAATGATTTTTTATTTGTTTTTTTAAACAATTCTTAATGCACACAAATATGTGTAAAGTATGTGTTGTAGTTAATTATGGTTAGATAATCTGTATTAATATCTAATTTAATAAATTTTTTAAAAATAATGTCACATATATATAATGAAAGTTTATAATTTAGTTGACGAATTGAATTCACTCAAGAATTTCTCTATTTTTATTGAGACAGCTAATTATACATGTATCTCTATATATCTTTATATATACGTATGTTGATTTTGTTGATTCTTTTTTTGTGGGTTGAAAAATTTTACATGAAATCCTGGAACCCGATATGCATTATTATTGTTATTGAGCCGCAAATAGTAAATGTTCTAATTCTTGCTAGCTTTTTTTAATTAAAAAAAAAGGAGATGTTTGATTGGTAATTGAGCGCTTAGCGGTTAAAAACATATGAACAATCTTTTTAAAATTGGATTGAGAGATTGAATTGATTAATTGGCTTATTCTATATTCAGTTAATTTACTCAATTTGACTGATTTAATTTAATAATGATAATTTTATATTTGAAAAATATATCAATAATAATTAAACATATTTAAAAAATTAAAAGAAAGTATAATATAATAAAAAAATAAAAAATATTTAAATATTTAAAATTTAAGTAAAATAGTATAATTTTTTAGAATTTTAAATTTTTCATATAAAATCAGTTTTAAGTTGAATTAATTTGATTTCATTTTCACTTTGAACCAATTTTTTAGTTTAATCGGTTTTTTTATTTTAATCAATTTTTTAATTCATTAATTTTTTATACTAAATAAAACTAAATTACTGCTTAATTTCTAATTTTTCTGGTCCGATCAACCTGTTTGATCCTAAAACATTGCTACGGAGTAGGTCAAGTCATTGTCAAGTTACCTAACCGGACACTTCCATATTTACACTACGTCGCACGTAGCAGCACTCCAGCACAAGATGTATAAATCCCCAACCTCCCCAAAACCCCAGCCTTTAAAAAAAAAAAAATGTTAAATATTATATACATATTTATGTTTTATTTATTCTTTTTTTGGTTTGAACAAAATGCTTTATTTATTCATTGGATGTGATAATTAAGGGAATTTCTCTCCTTTCCCATCCTATCTAACAAAAGGTTCAATATGAAAATTGGCAATAACAATTCTAGGTGTTTATCGCTGAAATGGTCACTTGGCTATTTAACAAAAAATTCCCTATTAAAAGAGTTTATCAAACCCTGACTTCAAAAAGAACAACAATAACAACAACAACCCTCCTCGTATATATACATACCTGAGTTACTGACATGTGAAATAATACTAGGCCTTTTACCCCATTTGCATTTAGTATATGATTATTCAATTTTAATTCGTTGTATATATGTATATATATAAAACTGCGCCATCTTGAGCCTATTATGAGCGAATTGTTGCTGTTTCTCATATATATATATATATATATATATATGAGAAAAATATTAAGTGACAGAAGTTGGAACACTTGCCCTTTCTCTTTCTTTTTCATTACCAAATACACTACTAGTTCCATCACTTTCCAATAAATTGTTATCTGTAGGACAAGTGACTGAGGAACTGAATTATTATGCTCTAATGTATCTTAGCTTTTGCCTGTTTTAGGATATTATCACTAAGGAGACTATTGGTCGTGGTACTAATAAGGAGGGGTTGTATTACATGGATGATTTCAGTTATGGTAGAGTAAATAATATGGATTCCGTTGAAGTTAAGGAAAGGCACATTTGGTTATGGCATAATCGGTTGGGGCATCCTTTAATTCGATATTTGAGATGTTTATTTCCAGATTTATTTACAAAGTTTAATGAGTTGGATTTTAAGTGTGAAGCTTATATTCAAGCTAAAAGTCATTTTGTACGTTATCCAATCAGTTTGAACAAATGTGATACTTCTTTTTTGATTGTTCATTCTGACGTTTGGGGGCCTGCTCCTATTACCATTTCCTCTAGTGTTTGCTGGTTCGTAACCTTTTGTTGATGATTGTACATGAATGACTTGGTTTTATGTTTTAAAGAATAAACATGAAGTGTTTGAAAATTTTCAATGGTTTCATAATATGATTCGAACATAATTTTCTGCTAAACTTCAGATTCTTCGATCAGATAATGGTGGGGAGTATGATAATGCACAATTTCACAGGTACTTTCAAGAACATGGTTTGTGTCATGAGACCACTTGCTCTCAAACACTGCAAAGCGTAAGAATAAACACATATTACAAATCACTTGCGCTTTCCTAACTGCTGGTTATGTACCTAAACGATTTTAGACAAATGCTGTGGTGAATGTTGTATACTTGATGAACCGAATGCCATCACGAGCCTTGAACTACAAAACTCCTCTTATAGTTCTCTCACAACATGTGACGTTACCATCAGTTCTAATGCTTCCTCCAAAAAGGTTTGGTTGTGTTACATATGTTCATCTACATAAGGATCAAAGAACGAAGTCGGATCCGTGTGCTATCCGTTGTGTTTTCCTTGGCTATGCAACTCGTAAGAAAGGATATCGCTATTATGACCCAACTACAAGACGACTCTATACCAGCATGGATGTCACCTTTATTGAATCAGAGAATTTCTTCACTTCTCAATCTTCCCACTCCTCTCTTCAGGGGGAGATGATGAGTGAAAAGCAACAATGGGAAATTGCCCAGGCTTCAAAATTTCAAATGATGTCAGAGAACCAATGGCAATAGAAAGAGCAGAAACTGAAAATGCTGAGCATGTCGAATCAGAGACTGAACAATAACTAGCAAGAGCAGAAATTGAAAATGCTAAGTATGTCGAATCAGAGACTGAACAACAACCAACAAGAGCATATCAAAATGGAGAAACTACGACAATTGAAAGTGAATAACATGTCCCTGACTTGTCAATAACATAAGCAGACCAATCTCTTTAGAATATTCCTAAGGTACAAGTTCTAAACTTTCCTTAAAATATTTTTGTTGGCTATAAACTACCTTTCAGGCATAACTACGGGCAACCACCAAACCGTTGTTTGCCTAAGCTTGGAACAAGCAAGTCAAAGCACCCAATTGCCAACCATATCTCAACTTACAAATTGTCTGAACCTCTCAAGGCATTTGTTCATAAATTATCTACAAATAATGTTCCTAATATAGTGAATGAAGCCATGAAGAATCCCAAATGGATCTAACCGATAGAGAAAGAGATTAAAGCATTACAAAAAAAAAAAAAATGATACTTAGGTGCTTGTGTCATTGCCCGAGGGAAAGAAAATTGTGGGATGTCGATGGGTGTTCTTCATCAAATACAAAAGTAGATGGATCGGCAGAAAGATATAAAGCAAAGCTCGTTGTAAAGGGATATACTTAAATATTTGAGTAGGTTATCAAGAAACTTTCTCACCTGTAGCAAAATTAAATACAGTGAGAGTATTAATTTCTCTTGTTGCAAACTTGGATTGGCCGCTACACCAATTTGACGTCAAAAATGCCTTTCTCTACCGGAATTTTGAGGAAGAGGTGTACATGGACATTCCACCTGGTTTTGTTCCTTCTACATGAGGGAAGGTAGTTTGCAAGTTACAAAAAACATTATGCGGATTGAAACAGTCCTTTAGAGCATGGTGAGTCAGTTCATGTATTATTCCACACATGACGTGTTACTGCTTATGCGGTGAGCTTGGTGAGTCAGTTCATGCATTGTCCTAGCGAAGACCATATGAATATTGTTGTTCGTATTTTACCGTACTTGATTGAAGTCTTCTCCAAGAAGAGGATTGATGTTCACAAACAACCAACATTTGCGCATTGATGGCTATACAGATGCAGACTGGGTAGGGAACGTTATTGATAGAAAATCTACAACAGGTTACTTCACCTTTGTGGGAGGCAATTTGGTCACTTGGAGTAGTAAAAAGCAGAAGGTAGTTGCTTTAGCTAGTGCAAAAGCCAAGTTTAGAGGCATGGCTAAAGGAGCATGTGAGCTAGTTTGGCTAAAAAGATTAATGGAGAAAATAGGATGTTCATCTCAGGATACAGTGAATCTGTTTTGTGATAATAAGGCAGCAATAGCAATCGCCCAATATAGTTCAACATGATTGCACCAAACATGTTGAAATAAATCGGCATTTTATCAAGCAGAAGCTAGAAGACAATATAAAGCAGTTTCCTTTTGTGAATTCAGAAGACCAGCTAGCTGATATTCTTACAAAAGCTGTCTCTAGCAAAACATTTCACAACTCACTTGACAAGTTGGGAATTAAGGATATCTATACACCAACTTGAATGACAGTGTTGACGTGAGTTGTTGAGGAGAAATTATAGGAATCAAAGATTTTAGTTGCCAAGTTAGTTTTATTCACATTATAATCATCCAAGATTGCAGCCTAGATTAGTGTGTTTAATTTTTTTTCCTAATTAGATTCATGTACAGGTTATATATATGTTCTTACTCTGTTGTATCTTGCATATATCAATAACAATACCATTTTTCCTCTCAACAATAGAGAAAAGGCAGTGGAGTTGCTATGTTCCTATCCACAGTAGAAAGTAGTCCTTTCGTGCACTTGTTTTAGCAATGATGAGGAGAGTTTAGAAATGAATCTGATTTAGAGAAGGTGGATTTGAAGTTCTAAACATTACCTGTAAACCAGTCAGAACCTGGATGACTTCTTTTGATAATAGGCAGTAAGATAGTTGTGAACTTCCACCTCTCTCTTATATATAATTTGTATGTTGCATACTCAAATGGTGGATATTTCGAATGTCTTGTTATATATTCTTTTCATTTAATTTTGATAAGTCACTTTTAATTTGCAGAAAAATTAAGAGAATTTAGTTTTTTCTATTAATATCACTATTTTTAATCACGTCCTTACTAAAATACTTTTAGTAGACTTTTTAATGCAGTGTAGAAAATATGGTTGACTTGTCAATTCATGTCATAAAAAAAGTAAGATGAAGATGATAATTTTTAAAATTTAAATAAATGCATTGAAACTCAAAAAAAATTGTATAGTAATCTACAATTTCAAAGTCAAAAAAGTGAAAATTAATGATATGTGTTGATATTTATGTTAACCAATGAATAATACTTTAGACATTAATCATTAAACTCACAACTAAAATAAAAAATGGCTATATTTTTTATCGGACCAAATAGAAAAAAGGCTTATTAAAATTGGAGATGAGAGTATAAACATCTAACTTACTATATATCATAGGGTGTGTGCATTGTATCCATTTAGTACCATTAGTCCTAAATGTATTAAAATGATACCAAAACACCATATTAACACTTCAGGCCAAGATTATTATGCCATTTTTTGGCCTAATTGTAACACATCAGCCGTCAACACACCATAACCTCCATCTCATCCAAAATTGTTCAAGTCAGCAACCTAGTCATCAATGTCTAAAACCAAATCTGCCCCAACTCCCCCAAATTTTATACCCTAATTGCCCTAAACCTCAACATTGCATCTCATTTGCTGCTGTGATTGCCTCGAAGAATTGTGCCCAATCTTGCTGCTCTCATAACTTTAAGCCTGTGATTGGGAGAGAGTAAAATAAGGGGGAGAGGAAGAGGAAAGATAAAATACCCTGATTGGGAAGGGTAGGAAAATGGGAGGGGGAAGGAAAATAACATAAATTTTATTTCCTACATTTTCTCTTTAAAATGGAGAGAAAATATGAAAGAAAGAAGAGATTTTACAAAAATGACCATTCTGCCTCTGGACAGTGTAAAAAATTACAGAATCTGAGCAAAAACCAAACCAAATTGAAAAGCCGTCCGAACAGAGTTGATTCGGTTCGGTTCAGTTTGATTCCTTAATAAAATTGGTTTATTCAGTTATATTTTTTAAAAAATTTGGTTTTAGATTTTTTATTCGGTTTTTTATATAGAAAATGAAAAAAATTGAATTAACCGAAGTAATTAATAAATCAAACCCATTTGAATCGAACCAAATTTAAAATACATGTAATTTAATTGAAACAACTTGAACCGAACTGAACTTTTTATAAGATTGATTCAATTTGGTTTATAAACACAAAATTTTCAGTTTAATCGGATCGTTTTATTCAGTTTTTTAAAAAATTTCGGTTCGGTTCGATTTTAAGAATAAAAAATTGGTTTATTAAAATTTGGCAAAAAATTGAACCGAACCTTCTGAATCAAAGTTGCTTAATTTATTCTCATTTTCACTTGACAATTCCTGAGTAATATTTCAAAATTTAAAAAATATATTTAAAAATATTTTTGTTACATTTTAATATTTAAAAAATATAAATCAATCTATAAATATATTTTTTTAACATTTCAAATATAAAAATAATTTTAGAATTTGTTTGTATTAACAT
>CATIWR010475894.1:0-12018 GCA_949677035.1 Omphalea diandra | reverse complement strand
TTAATTGTCCAAATCTATGTTGATGATATTATCTTTGGTGCTACTAATGAATCTTTTTATGAGGAATTTGCTAAGTGTATGACTAGGGAATTCGAAATGAGCATGATGGGAGAGCTCAAATTCTTTCTTGGTCTACAAATCAAGCAACTCAAAGAAGGGATCTTCATCAACCAAGCCAAGTACACAAAGGAAATTTTAAAGAAATTTGGCATGGAAGGCTGCAAGGTAGCAAAAACACCAATGAGTAGTACCATCAAGATAGACAAGGATGAATCGGGTACGGTAGTAAATGAAAAGAAATATCGAGGTATGATCAAATCGATACTCTATCTTACTGCTTCTAGGCTGGATCTAATGTTCAGTGTTTGTATGTGTGCTAGGTTTCAATCTTCACCTAGGGAATCTCATCTGAATGTTGTAAAGAGAATTTTCAAATATTTGCATGGCACTATTCACTTAGGACTTTGGTATCCTAGGAACTCTTCCTTTAGCTTGCTAGGGTATTCGAATGCAGATTACGTAGGTAGTCTTTTAGATAGAAAAAGCACTTCCAGAACTTGCCAATTCATAGGAGAATGTCTTGTCTCTTGGTTTAGTAAAAAGCTAGTATCGGTTGCCTTGTCGACCACGAAAGCCGAGTATGTGGCAGTGGGCTGTTGTTGCACCCAAGTTCTTTGGATGAAACAACAATTAAAGGACTTTGGTAAAATAATTAATCACATTCCTATCAAATGTGACAATACTAGTGCTATTAATCTCTATAAGAATCCCATCCAACATTCTAGAAGTAAGCATATAGATATTAGGCTTAGGCGTCACTTTCTTAGAGATCATGTGCAAAAAGGTGATGTTGTGTTAGAATTCAGTGACACTAATCATCAGCTTGTAGATATTTTCACTAAACCTCTAAATAAAGAAAGGATGCACTTCATTAAGAGAGAATTGGGAATGCTTGATGGAAGCTCCCTCAAGTGAAAATTCTTGTTTGATCTTATGTGATATGTGTGTGTGATATGTTTGATTGATGATATGAAGGGCTTCATTATCTATTTTTAGGAGATCATATGTTTTTTAAAAAATTTTCATTCTTATCCTTGATGACTCACAATTCACGGTTGCTATTCATTCTTCATGGTCGCGAATTACAAGTCAACTTTACCGGCTGTCAAATGTCAATTCGCGGTCGCGAAAATCACTTTCCACCGTAAATTTTGTTAGTTTTTTAAAATTCTGACCGTTGCAGCGCCCATTCCCGAGGAAAATTTGTCTGTTACTCACATTTTTCAAAATTTGCGATTGCGACTAAGGAAATCACGGATGCGAATTATAGTAACCGACTCATATTTATAAGATTTGACTGCCAACCGTTGCCAACCCTTCATTTAATCAATTTCTAGCCATTTGTTACCATTTTCACACGCCTTAAAGCTTATAAATACCCCCTTAAATAGTGATTTCATCACAACTTTAATTTACAAACCTCTAATTCTCCTAATCTCTCAAATCTATCCTCTATCTCTCAAGCATTCTTCATGGCACCAAAGAAAGCATCCAGAGTAGACAAGGGCAAGGGAATTGCACAACCCTCTACTTCTCCTTCTCTCCTCAACATGAATGGAGTAACTCGTGAAGAAAAGGAGAGGTACAAAGCCAATCTCTCCAAAACCATCCTCCCTAATAAAATTCCATCTTTGTTTATGCTCAAATCACTTGGTCTTGCCAACGAAATATGGGCATTCCTGTCCAATCTTGGCTAGCATAAATTTATCTTTCGTACAAAACCTGGATACGAGAAAATCGTTCAGGATTTTATGTGTACGGTTCAATTGAGCTGTAAAATGGAGTCTCCAGCAGGGCAATATGGTATGACGTTTCAGGCGTTCGGTGATCCCTACTTCATCACTTTTGAGCAATTGTCTAGCCTCTTCACTCTTCAAATCGGTGAGCACATTCCTTTGGTTATTGCTGCTCTCAATGTTATTTATTCAGAATTTTGGGTTGAGATCTCTATCGAGGCTAAGCACGACCCACGGTCTTCCTTGGCAAAGCATATCAAGACCTTACCATTCTGGATTCTCCATTAAATAATCACGTTCTCCATCAACTCAAGGGGTGACGAAAATGAAAAAGTCTCACAGAAGGATCTTGCTCTTCTCTTCTGCCTAGTAAAGAACAAGTCTATCCAGACCGACAAGTATCTAGTGGATCAATTGATTCACATGAGCATCAAGCTGAAGAGTCAATTCTTGCTTCCATCGCATGTCACTACGATCTAATGTTTTGTGGGCGCTCTAGACGAGGAGAAGGAAAAACTTCTCACCAAAAATATCTGCCTTCACAGAACTATTTGGATCTCACATACCTCTTCAACGCCAAGGCGATACACCCTGACTCCTATGCCTATCTGCTTAGCGCTTATGGTGCACAACGACTGGAGAGCTCTCACGCATCTAAGAGGAAGCGCCTCCACCAAAGCCAAAGACAAAAGTATCACTCTCCACCATCAACAACAAGCTTGATAAGCTTATGCGGATGATGAAGAGACGATCTCTGTTCCTCTCCTATCTCCACAGCGACATGGTGGATCTTCAAGAAAAGCTTGGAATTCCTCCCTGCTACCTCCCCGACTTTACAAACTTTTACGATACACAAGATGGGGATCAAGGTGTGGAAGACAAAGATGAGGCTGAAGGTGACCTCTAAGAGACTGTGGATGACTCGTCTGGATACAATAGTGATTCTCCAGCTTTTTAATTTTTAGGTTTCTTTTAGTACTTTATTTTTTCTTTGTTTACCTTTTGTAATCAAACTTGTGATCTCATATTTAGTATATCTATAAAAGTTTGTTCTTTTTTGAATCTCTTTGTGTTAAGCAATTACTTTTATATTTATGATCAATGTTTGTTCCTTATATACTTTTGCTTCTTATTCCTACTTATGCTTAAATTTCCCTTTAATTATCTTTCGTCTTATCTAATCTTTTTGATCTTGCCAAAGGGGGAGATAAAATAAGATAAAATTTAAGTGAAAAATTATAAAATTCAAAGGAGAGATAACTATTTAAGGGGGAGTAAGTGCATAAGTTGAGGGGGAGCAACTATTAAAGAGGAACTTAACTTTACACTTAGAAATCTTTGCTAAGTTATGATTCAATTTTACTTTTCTGCACTTAGTTTTCACCTTAGATCAATCTAGGTTGTCAAAATCAAAAAGGGAGAGATTATTGGACTAGGATGGTTAATCCTAAGTCTAGAACCTCTTTTGATCTTGACAAAGAAGATTGATCATCACTAATATTTCAAATAAGTGTTGATTTTGTGGAAATAAATAAATCTCTCAAGAAGAAATGAAAGGAGTTGATAAGCTCCAAAGTGACATGTAAATCGCGATTGCAATCTAGGATTCGTGACCGCGACTCATGTTAAGGCATACTGAAATTCATGCAGGCAAAATCACGGAGCCATTCTCGACCGCGACCTATGGAAAAGAAGAAGCCAAAATGTGACAGACAAATTCGTGGTAAATGTCATGCCCTAGTCATGACTGTGTATTTCAAAGTAACTCAAGAGGGAAGCAAGTCCACAACCACAGCTTGACAAGTGTCCCAGAAGACTGTTGGAAGTCAAATTACATGGAGGCATCTTGTTGGTAGCGACCGCAAATCCTGAGGAAGAAAGATGACCACTTTGACAGACAGATTTGTGTCCTCTGTCGCGTCCTGTATAAGAAAACTTGCGACTGTGACTTCTGAAAGTAGGTAAAAGACAACGACTATATTTTCTTGGTGAACTAATAAGAAGCTGCCACGTGGACTAGCCGTTAGACACAAACAGGGTTTCCCTTAAGGAATTTGGATTTTGCGACCACAAAATGGTAGTAGTGACCGCGATTTCATCCTGATAAGCATTTAATGCAGAATCTGTCTAGCATGTCTCAAAGATTTGATGAGCTATGATCTGTAACGTCTTTTTGGTGAAGTTTGACTATAAATACACCACAAAACAACCATGAATAAGGTTACTGAGGAATTTATTACAAGTGAAAAAAACTCTCAATCTTTGCTACTCATTTCCTTCATTTTCTTTATGAAATTGTAAGTGATAGGTGTGAGCCTTAATCACCAAGTTGTAAGGTTGTAGTGTTAGCCTAAAAACACATTATTGTAAGGTTGTGTGTTAGCCATCAAAACACAAGTTGTATAAGTTGGGTGTGGGCTTGAAAACACCTTGAGATAGTGAAATACCCAATTGGTTAATTGGAGAGTGGACGTAGGGTCAATTATACCTGAACCACTATAAATCGATTATCTCCATTCTACTCTTTCTTCTCCCTCTTTTCTTTGTTGTTGAAATTTTTATACACTAATTCAACCCCCCTTCTTGGTGCCTAAGGACAACAAATTATTTTTCAGGTTGGTTACAAAATATCATAGTCACAATAACCCTTGGATTTAAAAGCTTTATAACTCTAGAGAGAAATGGTGTTTTGCATTTAACAAAGATGATTTTTTAGGTGGTGTTTTTTCATCATAAAGGAGTGAGAGTACTAATTTGGTGTCCCAAAGACTTTTTAGGACTGTTGGACTTTGTGGTTTATATAATTCATTTATGGATGTAGTTTCAAAATAGAGGAGTAGGGAAAATAAAGAAGATTTACATTACATGGATGGTCAACTAGCTATGGTTTTCAATAATGTGAAGCTCCTTTTACATGCTGGGATGTATATGTTATTGATTTTTTTTAAGGAGCAGTTTATGAAGGTTGTTGCATGCTATCAATAATGTATAATGTTGAATGGGAAGAATATGAAATATCATGTATGGCAAGCAGATGTGGATTGTTGAACCAAGCTTATTTTAATGATTATAAACAGATTTAAAAGCTAACTCTTATCCAAGTTGGTATGTAAAATCTTATAAGTACATCAATCTTTTGAACAAAGGCTTTTAGAAAAAGAGTTTTGGTAAAAACTTTAAGTATTCAAAGCCAACGGGTGTTGCTGCATTCCAATAGGAGTTAGGACTTCATTAATAGGCGTTGGAGCATCACCTGAGCATGAGTAAAGGTCTCTAGACCCCTTAACCAATGAATTTCTCAAGAGTCAACAAGCATTGGATGAATTAAACACTCGAGCCTTGGAAGTTGGTCTTCAATAATAGGTATGGCTCATCGATATCTCAATAGGCATTAGACCAAGTGACTTGATGTGAATAGAACTCTCAAAGTCTCAACACGGGAGTTCGAAAAGCTCCTAGGAAAAGCTAAAGTTTCTGGACCCTCTAATAGGGCACCTTCATATTTGCAACAAGCATTGAGATCTTTCTCAATGACCATTAGAAGCTCGCCAACAGTCATTAAAACACTATAAAAAATCTTGAAAACGAGAGCATCAAGTTCATTTCCTCCTAGAAAGTTACAATAGGTATTGTCCATATCTCAACAGGAGTTGAAGTTGAATTCCTATAGGCATTGAGAAGCTCTAACAGTCGTTGAAGGAGTTAGTGACTAAAAATTTGAGAAAGTCAGAAGAGGAGCGTTTAGGCAAATCTCATTCTAACAGTTAGTTCCAATGGGCATTTTAATGAGATCAATGACCGTTGAAGTTGTATTCTCATCTAACAACGGACGTGGAGACTATTTAACAGGCATTGAGTGACTACTCTATGACATGGAGTGACAACCTTCTTTCTAACAGCTAGTTTCATGTCTTTGCCTATAAAGGACCCTTCCTCAACATAAATAAAAGGAGAAAAATGGTAAAAAGTGAATATTTTCTATTGTAAAGGCAATGTTTGAATAAAAGGGGTGAAATAAGTGTGATCTGGCTTCATAGAAAGATCATTGTCAAAAGCTTGCAAAAGTTATCTTCAAAATAGAGTTGAAGAATAAGCTTTAAGACTTCTTTCAAAACTCTCCACCAAATCAAACATATCTTATGAGTGTATTTTATATTATTTATTGCTTGAGTGATAGTGCTTTTTCTCATCTTTTTAAGTTCTAAATTCTTTTGAGAAAGCTTTTGGTTAGGAGATCTTAGAAGAGAAGAAGACATAGGTAGGATTGTGTTGAACCTTTACAAACTGGTTGTTTCAATTCTTCATTGTTTCCACACTTTTTTTTAATTGTTTTTACTTGCCATTGCCCTATTCAACCCCCCTTCTAGGGCACCAAGAGACATCAATTGGTATTAGAGCCTATCTCCCTATCAAAGCTTAAGTGTTTAGAGTAAAGATCATGGCAAGTCATGAGGAATCACAATCAATCCACGAGCCACCAATTCTTCAAAGGACATGACTATGGATATTGGAAAAATCATATGGAGATTTTTCTAGACTATGAAACCATAGATTTATGGGCATTAAGAGAACTTCCAACTAAACAAGTTGGAGGTGTTCTAATGCCCAAGCCCAAGAGTGAATGGACAATGTAAGAAAAGAAGGCAAATTTGAAAAATAGATGAGCTATGCACGTTCTATTTTGTACAATCCATAAATCTCAGTACTCTAAGTTACAAATGTGCACTTTAATAAAAGAAATTTGGGACACCTTATAGACTCAGCATGAAGGTACCAATGAAGTCATAAATACAAATGCATACTTATAAGAATGAAACATTTATATATCAGCTTGGTGAGACCATCATTGAGATGTACAACAAGTTCATTGATATAGTGGGCACTCTCAAAACTCTTGGAAAGTCATACTCCAACTAGGATATGGTAGCAAAGATCCTAAAAACACTTCCCAAAGATAAGTAGGAAGCTAAACAAATAGCCATAGAAAAACCTAACAAGATGAAAGTCTTATGACTAGATGAGCTCATAGGAAAGCTATTAGCCCCTGAAATCACTCTCGAGAAGCTAACTAAAAGCTCTAGAGTGAGAAAGAAAGATTTGGCCCTAGAAGCCAAAGAGGTACACTCTGAATCTCCTTCTTCTTCTTATTTGCTAACATCTTCTTCTAGTGATGATGAAAATAATAGTGAAGATGAACACTTTGCCCTTATAACAAATAAAGTAAAGAAATTTCTTTCTAATCAAAATAGCAAAAGGGTAATGAGGTATAAGAAGAAAAGCAATAAGAGTCAACTCATTTACGATGGATGCAATGAGAGAGGGCACATTAAGTTAGACTGTCATAAGGTAAAGAAGAACAAAGTTCCTGCTAAGAAACACACCTCTAAGAAAGATAAGGAAGTATATAAAGCTGCCTAGGATGTCATAAGTGACTTTAAACCTAATGAGGAGGATACTAGAAAAGGAGCTAGCCAATCTTTGTCTCATGGAAATTGAAGAGAAATCTGAAGAGTCCTCAAGTGAGCACTTCTCCAGAAATGATGGGGACAGTGATGATGAGCATGAGGTAGATCCCTTTGATTCTTATTCTAGAGATGAACTATATTTAATTATCACCATGCTGACCATGAAAGTTGAGACTCTTAAGTCTTACATATCCTCTCTTAAGAAATAGAACAAATCTTTAAAAGATTGTGCTAAAAGTCAAGAGACTCTAGCTAAGGAGGTCGAGTCTTTAATTGTTGAGAATTCTAAGCTTAAGGATAATCTCAGTAAATTCACCAAATGAAAGGAGAAATTAGACTCCATCTTTGAAATTCAAAAGAGCCCATCCATTAAGCATGGATTAGGATATAATGCTTCTACCTTTATTGCTCTTTCTACTTCTAAGATAGTCTTTATGAAAGCTAAGGAAGTTAACATGCCTAAACTAATGAGAATGCCAAAAGTTCCCAAGAAGGGCAATGGCAAGACTAGTTAGCATGCCTAAATGAATGAGAATGCCAAAAGTTGCTAAAAAGGGAAATGCCAAGACCAATGGCACAAAGGCTAAGTCTTAACCTATTCATCCATAATTGAGACATGTTTTTCCTAGAGCAAACTATGCCTACATGTATCATTCTTATAAGCCTAAGAGTCAAAGGCATAAAAATTGGCATTATAATTCTTATAGATATACACCTCCCATGAGATTCATTCCTAGACACTTAGCTCAAAGGAGATACTAATCTCACAACACCATATGCATGCTCCACCTAGAAATAGGACACTGGTGCACTTTAATGGTGAGTGCTTTTGTTATGGTATTTATGGCCATATTTTTTATCACTGCCTTTCTAGAAGGCATAATGAGCAAATGGATAAATCTAACACTTTAGGACCCAAAAAGATTTAGGTACCTATGGCTTGATTCTCTTTGTTTTGTAGATGTGCTTGAAATCCCAAGTTCTTGACAGTAGATGTTCAAAGCAAATGACAGGAATAAAGTTCTTCACTAAATTTGAAAAAACTTAAGGACTTGGGAATGTATCCTTTGTAGACAATGGAAAAGCCAAAATCATTGGTGTAAGTAAAATTGGTAAGGATGTTGATTCATCTATCCTTGATAAAGTATTGCTTGTTGATGGACTCAAACACAATCTATTGAGTGTAAGTTAGCTTTGTGACAAAAGCCTTAGAGTTATGTTTGAACCACAAGCTTACTATGTGTTAAGGATGAGTTACAATAAAATTTTGTTCATTGGTAAGAGAATTCATAACATTTATGCCATTGATTTAAATTCTCTCATTAAACATGATGCAAAGTATCTAATATCTATATGGATGAAAGTAAAACTAGGCTTTGGAGGCTAGGACATGCTAGCATGAAACTCTTCAATAAGCCAAAAAGGAGAAACTTAGTTGAAGGTCTGCCTAAAATCAAGTTTCCAAAGGAAGGAGTTTGTGAAACATGTCAAAAGGGAAAACAAGTAAGATTTTCATGAAAGGAAAGTTCATCTAAACCTTTACAATTACTTCACATGGATCTACTTGGACCTTTTAGAGTGTTTAGCTTGGGAGGCATGCATTATGCATTTGTCATAATAGATGACTACTCTACGTATACTTGGGTGTTGTTCCTCCCTTATAAGGACTCTTGTTTTGATGCATTTAAGACTTTTGCCAAGAGAATTCCAAACCAAAAGGATTTGAAAATCTCTTCAATTAGAAGTGACCATGGAAGAGAGTTTGAGAATGCTAAGTTCCATATCTTTTGTGATGAGTATGGTATCTCACATAACTTCTCAACTCTTAGAACACTATAATAGAATGGTGTGGTAGAAAGAAAAAATAGAACTCTTCAAGGGATGGTTAGGACCATGTTGAATGAGTATAATCTTCCTATGTATTTTTGGGTTAAAGCTATAAACACTTCTTGGTATGTCTTGAATAACGTCTTATTCAGGCCCTTATTGAGGAAAACTCCTTATGAGTTGTGGAACAATAGGAAGCCCAAGCTTGCATATTTTAGACTTTTTGGTTGTAAGTGTTTTATTCTTAACACTAAAGACAACCTTAGTAAGTTTGACTTCAAATTTGATGAACGAATTTTCCTTAGATAATCTATTACCAGCAAATGGTATAGAGTCTTAAACCAAAAAACATTTATTGTAAAGGAGTGTATGCATGTCTTATTTAATGAATTTGACCCCATTTCTTCAAGAATAAAAGAAGATGTTGATGATCTTGTAGGTCCTATGAGTGAGCTGCACATTGGAAAAGATGGGAAGGTTGTCGGCAAGCCACAAGAGATGAAGAGTGAAGAAAATACAAATCAACCTCTTCCTACTCCAAATGAAGAGCAAACTCATCTAGAAAGGGACTAGTTCTTCAAGAAAGATCATCCAAAAGACCTCATCATTAGTGATCCTTCAAGTCAATTAACTACTAGATCATCATTTAGAAATGCATGCACCAATCTTACTTTTGTTTACCTTATTGAGCCCAAGACCATATATAAGGCCATTAAAGATGAATATTGTGTACTTGATATGCAAGATGAACTTAATCAATTTGAGAGGAACAAAGTATGGACTTTAGTTCATGTACCTTAAAAACATCCCATTATTGGAACCAAGTGGGTCTTTAGAAATAAGCTTGATGAGCATGGAACCATATTTTGGAACAGGGCTCGGTTAGTAGCCAAAGGTTATAATCAAGAAGAGGAAATTGATTTTAATGAAACCTTTGCACTAGTAGTAAGATTGGAAGCTATTAGGATTTTGCTTGCATTTACATCTCATATAAATTTTAAATTATATCAAATGGATCTCAAGAGTGTTTTCCTTAATGGCTATAATGATGAAGAAGTATATGTTAAACAACCCCCTAGTTTTGAATGTCATTGCTTTCCTAACCATGTGTTTAAGCTCACTAAAGTCCTATATGGCTTGAAATAAGTGTCAAGAGCTTGGTATGAAAGGTTGAACAATTTTCTTATAAAGAAAGAGTTTTCCAAAGGTTTGGTAGATACAACACTCTTCTATAAAGAGAAGATGAAGAATTATTACTTATGAAAATATATGTAGATGATATCATTTTTAGTGCCACTAATGTTTGGTTATGTGAAGATTTCTCCAAAATAATGAAAAGTGAATTTGAGATGAGTACGATGAGAGAGCTCAAGTTCTTTCTTGGTTTACAAATCAAACAAGGGAAGGAGGGAATCTTCATCAACCAAGCTAAATACACAAGGGAACTAATCAAAAGATTTAGCACGAAGAACAACAAACCATGTAAAGCTCCAATGAGCACCAACATCAAGCTAAACACAAATGAACATGGTAAGGTTATGGATCAAAAGCTGTATAGAGGTATGATTGGTTATCTTCTTTATCTAACAACATTTAGGCCAGACATTATGTTCAGTGTGTGTTTATGTGCTAGATATTAGTCTAATTCCAAGGAGTCTCATATGCATGTTGTAAAACACATACTCGAATACCTTATTAGTACTCCCAACTTAGGAGTTTAGTATCCTAAAAGTTCTTCATTTGTGTTGAATGCATTTTCAGATGCTGATTTTGCTGGGTGTACCTTAGATAGAAAAAGTACTTCAGGCACATGTCAATTAATTGGTTAATATTTAGTGTCTTGAAGTAGTAAAAAGCAAAATTTAATTGCTTTGTGAACTAATAAAGCAGAGTATATGGCAGCAGGTCTTTATTATGCTTAAATTCTATGGATGAAATAATAACTTCTTGATTACAAGGTTATGGCAAATTAAGTAGCCATCAAGTGTGACAACACTAGTGCCATCAATCTGTCTAAGAATCCCATTCAACATTCTAAGAGTAAGCATATTGATATAAGACATCACTTTCTTAGGGATCATGATAATAAAGGTGATATTGTACTAGAAATTATTGATACAAACCATCAATTGGTAGATATTTTCACTAAACCTCTTTGTGATGAAAGGATACAATACATTAAAAAAGAACTTAGAATGATTGATGGAAATACATTGAGTTAACTTTAATAGGTTCTTCTCTTTCACCTTTATTGATTGATGCATATTGATTGGTTGATGATTGATATATTGCTTGAAATGATTATCATTAAAATCTTTAGACTTTATAAGCTAAAGATTTTAATTGTGTATTATCTTGATCAAATGTCCCTATATTAATTGAACTCATGACCATATCATTAAGTTTGATTAATAATTTACATAAGCTAAGTTTTCAACATGATTGCATATTTGAAATATCTATTTTAAACTTAGTTTTATTTGGAAAAATGTAGCCAACGACCGTTGCATGTTTCCCAATGACCATTGCATTATTGTTAAATTTCACATTTTAGCTTCTATATGTCCCTGCAATCATTATGTTTTTCCAACGATTGTTGTTTTTCACCCAATGGTGTTGTGAGCAACCACTATCATTAGATGAAGAACACTGCTTCATCAAGCAAATGGTCATGTCCAATAGCCGTTGAACACTTTCAATGGTCATTTTTTTAAAATTCAAATGGAGCTCACTAAACTTTTATATAAACCCCTCAAACCTTAAAGTTTGCTTACTTTATGCTTTTACTGTGCTTTTGACTCTCTCCCTCTCTTTATTTGTTCTTGTTATTTCACTTGCATTCTTACTAGCATCAAACCTCACACACTTAACCAAATGGCACCCACACACGAGTCAACCAAGATATATATATATATATATATATATATATA
>CATIWR010475881.1:0-19882 GCA_949677035.1 Omphalea diandra | reverse complement strand
GTGGGTGGCAGCAATAATCCAGGCTTGCAGTACAATGACACAACTTTTACCAAAATCTTTGTTGGAGGTTTGGCTTGGGAGACACAGAGAGATACTATGAGGCGTTATTTTGAGCAGTTTGGAGAGATCCTTGAAGCCGTTTTTATCACGGATAAGAACACTGGAAGATCCAAGGGTTACGGCTTTGTAAGTCCTCCCTCCCTTTGTGGCCTTCGATCCTTTTTCTTTGTTTTTTCTCTTATTTATTTGATTCTAAAAAAGCTTCTTTTCAAAAAAAAAAAAATCGGTTCTTTATAGGTTACGTTTAAGGATCCAGAGTCAGCCATGAGAGCTTGTCAAAACCCATCTCCAGTTATTGATGGTAGAAGGGCAAACTGCAATCTTGCATCACTTGGTGCACAAAAGACTCGTCCAGCTACCCCTCAACATGGTAGGTCCATATCTATCTTTTCAACTTACTGATTCAATTGCACATTTTTACCAGCATTTATTGAACAACGAAATGAACAAATATTAGGTAATGGATTTTTTCCAAAATCTCGGAAAAGCCCTTCTATTTTCCATTCCAAAAACATAAACAGATTTCAATTTCGAAGCCCACTTTCATTTTCATCCTTTCCCAACTTCTAAACTGTAATGTGGATCTAAACAATGCATGATAAGAGAAATATGAGAGTGATAAACTTTGCAGGCGTAGGACGGTTTAGACCAGCACCTGGATTGGTGGCTCCTTCTACTTATCATGGTTCCTCATCATCTTACATCCATCAACCAAGTGGGCAATACCCATTTCCTTATTCAGCTTATGGGGAAGCAAAACAGATAATAAGGAATGCTTGGTCTTACTCTTTCCTTTCTTTTCCTTTCCTTTCTTTTTTCGTTCCTCCCTACCTCCTTTTAATGAGCATTCAATTCTTTATTGATTCTTTTGTTCCCCTTTCTTTTGGGTCAACCAACAGGTACACCGGATATTCACAAGACACCATATACCCTTTGGTCAGTATTGACATGATAGCATTTTGCATAGCCTGATACTATACTACCAATTTGCATTTCTTGACTCAAACTTTATGGCATTGTTGCAGAATTACTATGGGCTATATGGAGGTCAACAATTTTCACCTTATTGCTCCACTGACGCATCAGGAACTCCAGGGATGTTCCACAATTTTTATCCGTTCTATACACAGTATGCACAGAGCAGTCAAGCTCATGGTTTTGGTATTCACTATCCTCAAATGGTACAGTACCCGTATTTACCTCAGCACTATGGCTCTACAGGAATTTTATTACTTCCTTCTTCAATGGCAATGGCTACTGCTGCTACTACTACATCCACAGGTGTATTTTTGAATATAACTCTATAAATTCGATGATACAGAGAAAAAAATAAAGTAATAAGGTGCAAGTTTATTAACAAATGTTACTTGCAACAGGTGCAACAACAATGACAACAACTCCTATAACTCCAACGACAACAACAGTGATCACGGCGACAAGAAGGGTGGTAGGAGCAGGACCAGGTGGTTTGCAAGCCTCTGGAATGTCTTCTGAACAGTATTCATCAATCTAATATGCAAATTTTGTTGTCTTTCTTACAAGACTAACAAATTATGAAGAAATGGCAAGAAGGGTCAAAACCATAATGGAGGAAATGAATAAGGGAAAAGAAAAAAAAAAAAAAAATTCTAAGTCACTGATTCAAGAGAAGGATGCCTGATCAGCTAGTATAACAAACAGAGGAAATTCAAGAATTCATCACGGAAAGGCGCAGTGCTCACTCCACTAACTGCCTTTGATTAATTTCTCCATTCATGCCCCAAGAATTATCAACTTCATTATACATGTTTGGTTAATTAGGAGATTAGGGAGTCTATGTAGTTGTTAGCATTAGAAGAAGACAAATCAAATTCATTTCATGTATTATCATAAGGTAGAAACGAATATTGGCTTTGGATTCTACCTCAGGTACTGATTACCAGATGATTATGTCTTGGTTGCAGAGAGCATCCAATGACATACTGTTGTTTATATTTGGAAGTAATTGGGTTGGAGGATTGATTTTATGTCTTTTAACCCAAGTTTGGCCAACAAGCTAAAAAAGGGTGAGCTAGGATAGCTCAGCCATTAACTTGTAATTTTTTGGTTTGTTCATTATTCATGATTGATACTTTTTTTTATGGTAGGATTAAATTTAGAAGATTAGTTGGGAAAACAAAAAGATGATGTCTCTGTCTCTCCTTCTGTTTTTTTTTTTTCAGTTTACAGATAATCATCTCACTTTTTTATCTTTCGCTCTCAAGTGGGTATTTCTTTCTTGTTCAAATCCTTCTTTTGCATGAACACTTTTTTTTTTTTGAGGCTTCAATAATATATTTATTTGTTTGGAATCCAAGGAGAACCCAAAAAGGAGTCGTCAAATGGGGATGTTTGTGTACCTTTTCCTGTATCAAAGTTGGGCATGCTGCATCACATGCCTGTAATAGAAGGAATTAGATTTCAAAGTGGGGACAGAAGTTTCTGCTAAACACAAATCATAATCATATGAATCCAACAACATTTAGATCGCATGATCGGAGTCGGTGAAATCACCAATATAGTTCCTAGGGTTAACGAGTGATGTCCTAGAGTACCAAAGATGATAGACGAGCAGTATTGATAGATTCCTATGGCAATTCTTTAAACTATGCATGTTTCAAAAGTTTGGTTTTTGATCACAAATTATATCATGATCTCAAGATTTATATACATATTTAGTTTTAACTAAACTACATGTACATTAATATTGATATGTACATTGAATTCATATACATTGATATTGAACTATATGTATATTGATATGTATATACATTGATTTCATATATATTGATATTGAATTATATATATATTAAAATATATATATATTGATCATTAACTATACATATATTTAAGTACACGATGTAACATGGATCTTGATCTAAGATGTGCCAATTGGTTTTTGATGGGTTGGGCTTTAAGTATGTGTTAATTTAAATCATATTGCACCAAATCCATGGATAGAACTCATGGAACAGGTTGTCCATTGGCCTTAGCTCAATCATGATGGAGAAAGGTCTTTCACATTGCACTCAAATATAAGCCCCTTTAGTTGCATTAAAAAAAGAAGCATCTACATAACAATCTGCATATTAATTCAACAATATCTGTTCTTCATTTCAACAACCCCTACAAAATGAGCCATTTTCAAAATCACATTAAGTCATCAAGCTTTATTATCCATCACCTGTTTCAAATACATGCCATTTCTATATAATTTTTCAACACAATCATAAGTTCCAGGATAAAACGAAGCTACTTCAAATATAATATCACATATTATCACAGCACAAATACTTCATTACACAACATCAGAACTTCATTGTCATGTGAAATTAAATAAGATTTACTTTGAAAATTAAAAAGTGTAGTGACAGAAAAAAAGAAAAAAATCTGTGTAAAAAAGGTTGGCCGAAAATCCCTTCTAAGTGCTTTCTAGTAAGCCCAGAAGTCAATGCCACCAGGCCTCTTTGCAAGAATTTGGTTGTACTCAGGCCTTGATGTGAGATCTTTGAAGATGATAAACGCAATGAGGAAGAATAAAAGGAAGAGTAACTCGAATTCTGCAAATTTAACCAAGGCAAAGACTGCATTAATCATTCGAGTCAACATGGACTCATTCCGATTTCTGCCCCCACTGGCTCTAACTTGCCTGCCAACATTTCTGCCCATCTCTGATTCTCACTCCTCTGATTACTGTGGTTACAACTGTTGAATAACTGTCTTCACTGAATAACTGTACTTCAACTAGTGATACAATTGGTGGTATAAAGAGTTGACAAATAACCAAAACATGTTAGGAACATGATGGAAACTCCATCTATCAAGTGTTTTTACTACAAATAGTTGAAAAGTCAGATTAATTTTTCTGGTGTCAAAGAAATGTATCAACAATAATGAGTCATGCTGCATAAGATATCAAATAGATTCTATAAAGCACAAGCACTGAAAAGAAAATGATTAAGAATTTGAACGTCACCAATCAATAGTCTCAGACATAAACCTTGTAGCTGAGCACTTTGCAAATCCCATCATGGATATTCATATACTAGCTAACAGTAATGTAGCTATTGCTATCTTGATGAGGCTTACCGAAAAAGATGTTGGTTCAAGTTATTGAAAGTTAGGTTGAGCATGTGCTTTTGCAGCACCTTATCTTTTATCTTCTTGGTAATGAAACAAGTACACCCTCAAGCATAGAGCATCAAATATTTCTTGAAGAGCATATAAGTGATTCCATCCTTGTAATTGCTAATAATCCCTTCGCAATATTTGCGGTAACCTTACCATGTTGGAACGCTTAATTACAGGCATAAGCTATCTCCAACATATGATTTGGAAACTAAAATTATGCTTTCAGACAGAATCAAGTAGAAACTACAATCATCATTAATACAATTCGTTTAATAGAATTCTTTGCGCAACCCATAATTATCTACAGCTCAAAAAGGGTTCTACCCATGTTAGATTCCATCTAATTACCCAGGCTGGCCACTAAGTCCAGATTAATCCAAATTTAGAACCTCCACACTAGATTCTACCCCAAAAACCTAAAATCAGTAAGCACAAAAAAGAAAACTAACTTTGCAGCCCACATCGTAAGATGTATTCAATTGAAAACAATTTCACAAAGAACAAATCACCAAATTCAAACCCTGATGCATTGAATTAAAAGAAAAATAAGTTGACAGAAACCAATCGAATCCAAAATCAGACACAGTCATCACAACAGGATAATTCATAGAGAACAAAATGGAGAGAGGGCGCACCTAATTTGACCCAAGGATCCCCAGCGCGTGAAGGAATCTAGAAATGGTGCAAGCTGCTTCTCTCTCTGTACTTTCCCTTTTTCTTTTTTTTTTTTCTCTTGACTTTTATAGCGGACTTTTTCTCAGTAGTCTTACAGGGGGAAAAATAACACTAGATTTGGGATCCCAGGCCCAAAACAAACAACGCTAGATTTCTCAACGGGAAATTTTATTTTTCAATTCATTATGTTCTCTCACTTTAAAATTTAATAAATTATATTATTTTTATATTTTAAATAAATTATTTTTTTCATCATTATTACTTATATATAATCCATTTATATAATTATGAAAATATACGATCTTTTATATTATTAAAACTTAACACATTATAATTTTTTATTAAAATTTACTATACTCTATAAATTAATTAATTATTTTATTTTAGTTATTAATGAAACCTTCTATTATATATAATTGACACAAATATCAACATGAATGTGATTAAAAATTAAAAGTTTCATATATTGATCGCATTAAAATATTTGAATCACTATATCTTAATAATGCAAATATTGTCATATTATAAATAATTAATTTAAATGATATATTATATTTAATTAATAATATTTAAATATTTTTATAAACATAGGATTTTTGAAAATCATGGATGTTATTATAAAATATTTATCTTGAATTAATAACTTGTTTTAACATAAAATATTTTGAGGTTATTTTGAAAATGAGCTATGCAATTGAAAATGAAAAAAAAGGAATTGTAAACAATAAAAGGACAAAAAAGAAAAAAATGATTGTGAAAATAAATTTCTAAATAAGGAGAAGTTATAAAAAGAAAAAGAGTGTAAATAAAAAGTTGCAAATAAAATTTCTCTTTCTTAATTTTGTTTAATCATGCTTGTTAGTTACCCATGTTGTTATTTTGATAAGAAAAAAATCTACATAAATAAAATAAAAGGCAGATTAAAATTAGAAGTGTAGCATGAATATTAACAATTAGAGTAATTTTATAAATTAATTGCGTAATCCGAGGACATAAAATAATATTCGTTTTGTTGATCTGGACACAATAAAGTAAGAGAAAAAAATATATAAATTTATAATTATGAATCAAAGCAAAAGTATAAATTACTCTGAAATATTAATGAAAATATAAAAATAAAAAAGTTTTTATAACAGAAAAAAAGATAAAAAATAACCTCTTTGAAGTTTAACTTGACTGGTTTAGATAAAAAGAAAAATAAAAATAATAAAAATGATTACTTAGAGGTAAATTATGATATCATGTAAAGTCAACCAACAGCACAGTCACAATGTTAAAAAAAACAAAGTAATATTATTGTTTATCAAAAAAATACAACAATTTTTGTCTTTTAATTATATTTAGAATAAACTATATGAAAATAAAGAAAATAATATTTTTTTGATTAATAAAATTCATTCATTTTAGTAATAATTTTTTATTTAAAATAAATTTTAAATTTATTGAATTAATAATATTTTTATTTTTTCATCAAAATAATTTTTTTAAATATACATTTTAAAGTAAAAATGTATTAAAATAAAATTTCATTTATTTAAAAATTTTAAAATCTAAAATTTTCAAATAACAAAATTGTTAAAAAGTACCTCCCTAAAGAACAGTTGTTAAATGACAGAAGTAAGCAACTATGCTATTATAAGAAGAAAGATGATGAATTATCATGTAGTCTCATTTACAATAAAATTCATTCATTTTAGTAATAATTTTGTATTTAAAATAAATTTTAAATTTATTGAATTATTAATAATTTGTAATTTTTCATCAAAATAAATTTTTTAAATATATATTTTAAAAGTAAAAATGTATTAAAATAAAATTTTAATTTATTTAAACTTTTTAAAATCTAAATTTTCAAATAAAAAATTGTTAATTGTTAAATAGTACCTCCCCAAAGAACAGTTGTTAAATGACAGAAGTAAACAACTATGCTATTATAAGAAGAAAGATAATGAATTATCGTGGGGTCTCGTTTGCAAACAGGGTTGTCTATTAGCCGTTTCAATTTAGTTTAATTTAATTTATTATAAAATTATAAAATTTTAAATTAAATCAAATCAAATTTAATTTGATTTAGTTAGTTTAATTAAATTTGAACAAATTTTTTAAAAATATATTTTTAAAATTTTTTAATATAAAATTTTATTACTTTTATATATAAAAATTATTATACATTAATATTATATATGCACATATATAGAGTAAATTTAATTTAATTTTTAGTAAAAAATTATATATATATATATATATATATATTTTAAAAATTTGTATTTTCAAGAAAGAAAGGTGAATATCTGTGGAAGGATTTGGATTTGAGACAAAATGATTTTTTCGGTCCATACTGCGCTGGAACTATCTGTAGCTGGGATTACCTGCACCCTAGTGCACATCCATTGACATAAATATCTAAAGGACTTTCTAGACATTTCATAGATACATTACATGACGTGGCACCGAGTGTTATATTCTCGGATTCGAATCATAGGGTCATCTTGAGGCTCTTTTCTAATTACGGTGTTATGGAAATAAAAGAAGCCCATCTTTGGGTTCAGGGAATAACAAATTAAAGAGGAACCTAACAGAAGGGAAAGTCCAAAAACAGAAACGGAGGAAAGCAGAAACACACACAAGGCAAATCTATCTCACTCACTGGTACGCCTAGTTTCAGTTATGATTCCTTATATATATATATATATATTTTTTTTTTTTCCTTTTTCTAAATGCCCAAAAAGTTTGTTCCTTTATTTTGTTGGAGCGTGTTTCGAGCTCAATGCATTGGAATTTGCTCAAGTTTTTCTATTTGGTTTTAGGGTTGCTGGGTTCCATGGCCTGCTATAATCCCATTATTTCTAGATTTATATGTCTTGCCGTTATAGGTTAAGGATTGGTTCATATATACCTATTAGTCGGGGAAATGGGTTTGTATTTTTAATTCGAAATTATCTCCGTTTTTAAGAAATAGGATGATGGAAGCTGGAATTGAGCATCAAAATTTGAAAATTTTGCCATTGATTGCACTATCCATGCTTTTCTCCTGTCTATATTATCCTGTTCTAGATGTTCTAAAAAGGGGATATGAAGTAGAAAAAATTGTAAAATTCATCTAATGCAGCCAAGTAATCCTTTCTTACCAATGCTGACCTGTTTGGCTTATTTCTTGATACTTAATCTCCAGTTTGCTCTAGATACAAATTCAGAGTTTCCACAGCAATGAGTGCAAGATGGCCAAGACTTCTAACACCAATACATCTCTCTCAGATCATAAGGACCCAAAAAAATCCATTAACGGCTCTACATATTTTCAACCATGCAAAAGAGAAATATCCTAATTATCATCACAATGGTCCAGTGTATGCCACCATGATTGAGATTCTTGGGAGCGCAGGCCAATTCGCTGAAATGAAGGAGGTCATTCATCAGATGCGACGGGATTCCTGCGTGTGCAAGGATTCAGTCTTTGCAACTGCAAGAAATATGCAAGCGCTGGCCTTCTAAATGAATCCATCTCTCTCTTCAAGAAGATTCCTCAGTTCAATTGTGTGAATTGGACTGAATCTTTGAATACCCTTTTGCAAATAATGGTTAAAGAATCTAAGGTCGAGGCTGCTCACCGTCTTTTCTTGGAGAACTCATATGGGTGGGAAGTGAAGTCACGTGTTCGATCCTTGAACTTGCTTATGGATGTTCTCTGTCAACATAATCTCTCTGATCTTGCGTCCCAAGTGTTCCAAGAAATGAATTATCAGGGTTGTTACCCTGATAAGGACAGCTACTGGATTCTTATGATGAGTCTGTGTAACGATGGAAAGCTAAATGAGGCTAAGCATTTATTGAATTCAATGTTCTGAAGAATTGCTCAAAAGGGAAGAGGTGAGGATATTGAGTTTTGTTTTTTAAACTTGAATTCGGTTTGGTAAAATATTTAAATATTCAAGTTTGACTTGATTTGCATGAACTAATCATTCAAAATTTTGTAAAATTTTAAATTCAAATAAGAATAAATTTGATTGAGCTCGAAATTTATATTAGCTCAACTCGATTCTGTTATTTATATAATAATCAAATATCGAAACTGAACTTGACTTGCAAGCTTTTGAATTGAATATTTTAGTACTAACTTGACTTAATACATCACTCGAGTAATTCAAGCTGAATTAGTCAATTTAAGACCCAAGAGTTCACAACTGATTACTCAAGTTAAGCATCATTGAACGCTAAAGATATAATGGAAAGATTGGCATTACAACCCAAAAGTTCAATTTTACAGTCATATGCACACCAAAAAGTAACAATCCATAGCTAAAAAAAAAAATCTTGTTTGCATTGTAGTACACAACCAAAAATAACAACAACAGCGATACCAATAATTAAACTCAATTAACTGTTTTAGATAAACGATTCATCAATCAAATAATAAAACTCATTATATTATTATATGAAAATCCTAATTAATCAATAGTTTTCACCAGAAACATCGAACATTTAATGAAAAACATGCAATGACTTTATCTGGGGGCGAAAAACAAGCAACCTATTCCTCGTGAATAATAGTTTGTCCGACTCAGAAACATGCAAATAATATTAATATTATGGCCATGCATTGCAACTGAGTTGGGGGAAAAGCTCTTTTGCAGGACAGCTGCTCAAGCTCAAGTTTTACAATCCTAATTATTTTTTTTAAAAAAATTAACTTAGTAATTTATGAAATAAAAACAATAATAGCATTCTACTGGATATGGTGTTTTTTTTAGTGCTTTAAAGTGTTATACTTTTATTGAATTTAATAAATAATAATTTTTAGATGATTTTTTTTTTATCAAAGCTCTTAATATTTATTATAATGTTTAAATAATTCCCTCTATCTCTCTTTTTGGATACGAAGTTTAAAACACTTTAGAATTCTCTTATAACACAAGTAGGGGTGAGCAAATATTGGATTGATCAATATTATTCAATCAGTTTTATTCAATTCTTTAGTGAAAACCAATTTAATTTGGTTTTAATTTTAAAAAGATTTTGATTTTCAATTTTCAGTTTAGTTTTTTATATAAAAATAAAAAATAAAATTTATTAATAAATAAAATTAATTTAAATTAAACTAATTTAAAATATATATAATTTAATTAAATAAAATTGAATCGAATTAAAATTTTATAAATTTAGTTCAATTTAATTTATAGATTTATAAATTTTAGTTTATTTGATTCGACTTATTTAATTTTCTCAAAGTGTTATTTTGGTTTGATTTAAAAAAATTTTGATTTATCTAATTTTGATAAAAAAAATTAAATCCAATAAATTTAACCAATAAAATACTTACCCCTAAACACAAGGCCATATACATGGGTAGAAGGCGCACCCACCAAAAACGATGCCGTGCACTTGAGCCCTATCCACTTGGGCTAGAGACTCTGTTGCCCAACTGGGCCCCCGAAATGTCACATCTGACCTATCTCACTATGCCTTTAAAATTCCCGGCACGGCAATTCTCTCCAAACCCTAGCTTAGACTTGATTTCTTAGCAGAGGCGTAGCAACACATTCCGCCTAGCAGGTATCATTTCCTCAAAGGCGAAACACTCAACTCCTCTGTCTTCAGTCTTCCTTTCTATTCTCATTCACTTAATTTACCTTCATTATTTTCGTTACTTGGAATTAATATTTTTATCATTTGCTTTTTTTTTTTAATTCTAATTTTTATTTAAACGTATTCGACGCTATACGGGTTTAGAAGGATGTCCGTTGGGGAAATTGCTTGCAGTTTAGCTGTTATGATTCTCTATGATGACGATATTCCGATCACTGTATCCTTACTTTAAACCCTGACCTCCTTTTTGCTATCCCTTTGTTTTTAAAGCTTATGTGGTTTAATGATTCGGTATTTACTTGTTCTTTGCGTCTTAGTTGTTTATTTTTCCTTCGTTTGATGTTTTTAAGTTTGAATCCGAAAATATGAGAAAATTTTTGAAGTTCCTTTTTCTTGTATGTTTTCTTGTTTATTTAATGTGTGTTCTCGATGTTTGGTTGCTGAGATAGAGTAAAGAAAAATATAAAAATTTGGTTCTCCCTTCTTTTTTTGATGGTTTATAACTTGTTGTGCAATTTATGTATAAGAATCATATGGTCTTGGAGGATGGCTTGTTTTTCCGTTAACTTTTGGTAATAGGCAGAGAAGATTTCAACATTGGTTAAGGGAGCCAATGTGACTGTTGAATCTTACTGGCCAAGCTTATTTGCTAAGCTAGTTGAAAAGCGTTGTGTTGAGGATCTTATCATGAATGTTGGTTCTGGTGGTGGAGGTGCTGCTGTTGCTGTTGCAGCTCCTGCTGGAGGTGCTGCGCCTGCTGCTGCTGCTGCAGCTGCTCCTGCAGCGGAGGAGAAGAAGAAGGTATAATTTATTTTATCTCATCAATTTTTTCTCTTAGGTCTCTATTGTTTTGGTTGTGTTTGTGTTTTTTTTCCAGTTGGCTAATGTGCTTTGTTTAATGATTTTATAGGAAGAGCCTCAGGAAGAGAGTGATGAGGACATGGGATTCAGCTTGTTCGATTAGGAGCTCGTTTCAGTATGCCCAAGTCCTATGTTGGTCTTATTCGTTCAACATTAGTTTCTTTTTGGATCATTTTGCTGTTTTGTTTTTCAATATAAGCACTCTTTTGTAATGATTGTAGACTTGTGAGGTTTTGGTTTTTGATGATTCTAGATATATATAAGTATTTCAGATCAATATTTGGTTCTCTTATTTTTTATTTGAATTGGTGTCTTGGTTTGCTGCTTCTGTTTGGTCACATTCCTGCACCGGGCTTTAGTAAATTGGCATATGCATTGTTACAAGCCTGTGTTAATGTTGCGTATCAGTTAGTGGCTATTTGGCAGCAATATTATAAACAACTTGAGCAACTCGTTTCGAAATTGGTTCACAAGAAAATTGGTTTCAGACGTGATGCGCCGGTGACATTTGGGAAAATGTTTAGAAATTGCATACAGTTCTCCTTTGAATACATTGATTTTGCAGAGTAAGCGAAAATTAAGAGTTTTATGTTTGTTTGGAAGGAATCAGGAATTCAGGTGAAAATAAATGTGTTTTGAGCATATGGGTTAGAAACATTACCGCTGCTTATTGTAAATTGCCAAATGCGTTTGCTATATGCACTTTCCTTCTGGCATTCACTCATCTTTGGTTCCTCAACCAAACGGGCCATAAATGTGTGATTTCTAGAATATTGCTTTGTCGATAAATTTCTATGTAAGCACCTGTGGAGGCCATTTTCTATTATATTTGACTGAGAGGAATATTCTACATTAAGTATAATTAACCTGTGGCTTGTGGATCCAACTACCCTAATAGTCACTTAGCAGCATAATTCTCTATCTCGGTAGCCAGGAAATTTAAAATCAGGTCTTGTGGGATCTTGAAATTTTCTAGAAGTATGGTGTCCTTGGAGCATGTTTGGCATCGCTATTGTGAAAATTAATTAAAACTAAAACTTTTTTGAAATTTTAGAGATGAATTATTAACTTTTTTTTTACTATAATTATATTAAAAAAATTTAAGTCAAGTAAAACGATGTTTTTCTTAGTTTTTGTCTAAGAATTGCTATTAGTAATGACCGTCCTAAATATACCTTCTATCTTTTTTTTTTTTTTGAGGAAAAAATATCCCTTCAATCTTGATAATATATAGAAGTTTCTCACGTATAAATAAAGGCCAAACACATTTAGGCCCTCAAAATTTATGTGATTATATTAGTACTTTTTTTTTACCTTAATTTTTATTTATTAAGCTCTTGATTTCGATTTGAATTTGTACATATTGAGCTCTTAAATTTTTATTTATTTATTATTATCATTTTTATATTAAAAACATTGGTCATAGTAAATATGAAATTGATAAAAAAAATTCATAGATAAAAGGTTAGAATTCGAAAAAAATATATATTGTTTTCGTAATTTAAATAATTAAAACTAGAGAAAACAAATAAAATTAATTTTAAATTGGTTAAGGTTTAAAAATCAAATATTATTATTTTCTAAAATAAAATAATTTGCTGATAAATTTTAGTGGTGTTTAATAAATTTTTCTTTAATTTTATATTTGTTATTATTAAAGTTAAGTTCGAAAACATAATATGTAAGGATTCACGTACAAAAATTTAATAATACAATCAGGAGATGTACGAATAGATGAGGATTATGGAAGATTTCCCTGCATCCTTTTGGTTGCAATTATTGTATATAATGATGCAAATCAAATTCATAAACATCTTGGATTAACTTATTTAAGAAGTTGGTGAAACCGAAATTCACTTCTAAATCATGCTAAAATTGTCAAAAATAAATTTTAAAACTGGTGTCAAAGCTGTCTATTTCATCTATTTATGTCGTTAATACAATTGAATCTTTAGATGCAGTTTTGTTATTGAGACTATTTGTTTTGTAAAAATAATTTTTTGAAAAAATATATATTTTTTATTTTTTGGTGTTTGGTGCATTTAAGAAAATTAGTTAACACAAACTTTTTTTATTAATGAAAAATTAAATTGTTTTTCTATTTTTTAAATTTTAACAAACTCATTAAAATGAAAAATAAATTATATAAATATATATTTATTATCACTAATTATCATTAATTATCAACTTTCTTCATCCATCATTGCCAATTGATAATATGATCATTAGGGACTAGTGAAATTCATAATTTTTTTTACTTTTAATGTGTTTTTATATTAAATAATAAATAATATAAAATATAAAAAATTTTAGTTTAAATTTTATTATAATTTTATAAATCAAAAGAAAATTAATATTTTATAATATATTTTAAACACAAGATAATTATTTCTCCTAAAATATTCTCCTTTTTAAAAATATTTTTCACAAAATAATTTTTTATAAAATAAACAAAACCTTAAATATTAATTGGCAGTTCGTAACTGAGAGATGCGTAGTGAATATGACGGAAAGTTTGGATGAATCGATTTTATTTTCAATTCTGTTAACTTTACAAACTATATGATTTTATGAATAAATTTAGGTGAGAGAGATTTATTTGTGATTCCTTTCTTCAGATCGAGATATTTCTGTTAAAATGCTAAGTATTCAATGTTGTTGTTATTGTCATTGGGTTAGTTTTTAAGTGGAAATAATGATTTTGTTACTGATAAATATTTGTGTGATTGAAGGTTTGATTTTGAAACCTCCAAGTTAAAAAGAATGATGAAGATGATCTTGAGTTTTAATTTTATATTTTGTGAATGTTGTTGCTGAGAAATGAGGGTGTGTGAATAATAATAAAAAAATTTATATAAAATCAAGAGTATTATAGACATCTTATAATAATTTAATAAAATAATATGAAAAATTAATAGAATTAAAATAAGAGATATTTTAATATAATATCTAAATATGGAGAACCCAGCAGTACAATATGAAGAAGTCCATAGAGGTTCAAGTATTTAACCTTTTTTTGTATCTTTTTATTCATTATTGTTATTAATCTATATTTTGCAGTTTGATTTTTGTAATACGTTAATTAAATATCGTGAAACTTATATTTTATTTTTCGAATCTAAATATTTTTTAATCATATTAAGTTTATAATTAAATTTTTAATAAAATTATTAAAAAACTATAATTTTATTTATATATTTTAATATAATATCTATAGTTTTCTAATTATTTATATAATAAAATATTTAATTTAAAATATATTATAAATATGTATGATTAAAATTAAAAATATAAATAATTGAGTTTAAACATTATTTTATGAATTTTAAATGAGTCTAATATAAAATAAATACTATTAATATATTTAACCTATTTGAACAAATATAAACTATTATATACACACACTCACATAAAGTCAAGACAAAATGTTAATGTGATAAAATTTTTTGAATTTAATTATATATATGCTAATATGACAGATATGAAAGCATACACATGACCTTACAATTTATATATAAATTAATCTTAATATTTTATGTAATTTTCATTTATTATTTTAATTTAATAGTCATTAAAATTTAAATTTATATACATATATTGCAAGTATTTTTTTAATAATTTATTTTTTTAAACACTTTTAAATGTATTTACTATTTGTTATTCTATTATTAAAAAGTAACTAAATAACGTATTTTTTTATAGTTATATTATCTATTTCATTTTTATTAAAAATATTTTATTAATAATTATAAATTAATAATTTGTTAATATATTAAAAAGTTAAATAAAAATAAATTTTATGCAACATTAATTTGAAGATATAATTGAATTTACTAAACAAATTTTCGTGAACCTAAATAAGCTAAATACATTCATATTTAATTTAGCTCATTTTAGAATGAAATTTTGGAAATAATGAAAAAAAAGTTAATAAAAGTAAAGTAATGAAATGAAATATAAAGAGATGAAATATTAATTACTCTTACGTTATTTGAGAGTTTTGAAAAATAATATGAAATCAAATGAAATAATAACATTAACATTGTTTGAGAGTTTTAAATATAAGAGTTAATTAAAAAACATCAAATTGATAATTATATTTAAGATACAAAATATTTCATTTGATACTATCGATGTTATATTTGTCTTATAATATATTTTAGGATAAATTACAAATTTGATGTTTGAAATTTTTAATTTTTTTTCTATTTTAGTGTCTAAATGTTTTTTTATTCAATCAAGTGTATTCAATTGATAAAATTATTTTCAATGCAGTGTTTTTGTTTAATCTAAATAATCAGTATATGCCAGATGAAAATCTAAATAATTTGATATTAAATTATGTATATTATTTCAACTAATTATATATGAATACATAAACTTTTCACTTTAAATACAAAATTATTCACTTTTTATCACCGTATAATTTGTTCAAATATGTATAGAAAATAAATAGAAAAATGAACAAATTCTATATTTAAAGTCAAAAAAATTATTTATCTAAATTTTATATACATAATTAATTGAAATAATGCACAAGATATGTTATTAAATTAGATGAGTATAACAGAGTTATGTATTTTATCAATTTAAATAAAAAAATATCACATTAAAATGATTTTATCAGTTTAAATACTTAATTAAATAAAAAAAATTATCTAAACACTAAAATAAAAAATTAAAAATTCAATCATCTAATTTATAATTTATCTTATATTTTATTTTTATTATTTTTTCATTTCATTATCTATCTCTTAAATTGAAGATTAAAAAAATAAAAATTAGAGATGAAAAAAATAAATTTAAGAGATTTAAAAATTCAAAGAATTAAACTCTATTAACTTTTTATCTCATTGAATATTTACATTCTTTCTATTTCTTCCTTTTAGCTCCCGTTAACCCGGTCCTTTTCGGACGGTAAAAGAGCTTTGAAATTAAGTTTAGTTTCGTTCGTTTACTATAGTCCTCTGATCGAGAGTTCTTTCTTTTCAGGACGAAACAGCTACCTTTGCTAGTGAGAGCATGGTCGCTCTTGCCGCTAATCAGAATATGAAGGGATAATAAATTAACAGCTTATGACAAAATGACCAAGAAACTCACATCCGCCAAACTCCCCACCGAGCTCGACCTCCATTCTATCTACAAATTGCACTCTCACTCAGACGACAACGAAGACGACACCGTCGTTCCTCACCGATCACTCGATGAAATTCTCAACGACTCCGATTCTTCCGCGTCACCGTTCCGCCTTCGTCTCCATTATCTCTGAAAACACACCAATTACGCCTCTCTGATCTTCCCCTCCACAATAACGACGCCTTTTCAGAGGACTCTACTGAATCTCTAAATCCCACTCAGTCCGACCACGCGCGATCCAATTCCTTTTCTTCCGCCAAATTTGGTAGGTTTTCAGGTGATCCCGTATGGAGAGTTCCTTCTTCTTCTTCTTTGTCGGGACCGTTGCCGTCTCTTTTCGATGGCGTGAGATCAAACGCCAAGCCTGGGGCGGCGCTAGCGGCTGCAGCTGCGGCGTCTCGGTCGGTGCCGACGCCGCATGCTGCTGCGATCGAGTCGAGGAGAGCTATCAGTCTTCTGAAGTTCATGGACACTGAAGAATCAAGTTTCACCAAGTGATAGAAAAGATGATATAATAGTGGATGTTTCTGCTGATTCTAAGATTTTGAATGTGAATGATTCTTGTGAAATGGATATTCTATCCTCTTCTAGGGATGATGATGATGGAAGAAAGAATGAGGTGCATTCGGCAATGGTTCTGTTGGAAGATGGAAATAATTTGGAGAAAACTGGGATGGAATCTAAAGATGATGATGAATCAGGTCTTGCTACTGGTGCTGGTGATGATGCCAGTTCAATAAGTGACATTTCAGAGTTTGTGGAGGAGAGAATTGGGCAATTGGAGAGTGAGAGGATTATTAAAAGAGCAGACAAGAAACTCAAGTCTGCTCTGAAGCCACTTGAATTGGCTGAAGAACTCGAGAAGAAACAGGCTTCCACTGGGAGGAGGGTGCAGCTGCTCAGCCAATGAAGCTTGAAGGTGTTCGAAGGGGTTCAACTGCTTTGGGATACTTTGATATTGATGTTAACAATGTCATTACCCGAACAATTGTGTCCCAAGCATTTAGGCGGCAGCATGGTTCCCCATGAGTTCTGGCAGTTCATCTTAACTGCATTGCGCTGGGAATGGCAAAAGGCATCTTCATTGTCTACCCAAGTAGATACTCTCCTCACAATGCTAACAACATCGACACAAAGGTCAGGTCACTCTTATTGCTTTACTTGTTTGCTTTTTTGATGTGCTTCTTCTCAATTGCCTCTAACAACACATATAAGATTAGAAAAATATATGGAGGGTGTATTTAGAATGCATTAAGGGAATAATGACGTGCTCTCCCTGTTGAAACAATGTTTAACTAAGGCAATTATAGGGCTATGTTGATGGAGTTTTTAACTGCTGTGATATCGTGCAGGATTGGGGTTCGTAGTGGCTTTAGATATTGCCACGAGTACTTCAGGGAATGCTTCATAACTCTTCAGCCACTACATACATTCATTTCTGTAGAATTTGAAAATAAAATTGATGTTTGTGAACATTCATTTTGACAATATTTTCAGTACAAAATGGTCTGGCAATGTCAAGCTTCTGCATTAGGTTACTTTTTTTTGTTTTTCTATCATTAAAGGTAGTCAGAATCACCTACTGAAGCATGCTATGCCTGTTCAGATGCTAATACTAGGTTTACAAGGGGACAGATCTTATGCTCCAGTAACTTCCATGTGCTTCAATCAGCAAGGGGACCTACTTTTGGCTGGTTATAGTGATGGTCGCATTACTGTTTCGGATGTCCTTTGGGTGTCGGCAGCAAAAGTTAAACTGGGGAGCATTTGGCACCAGTTGTACATGCATTTTTTCTGGGCCAGGATTCTCAAGTTATTCATTAATTTAAAGCAGTTACTGGTGATAGTAAAGGTGTGTTTCTTCTGCTTAATTTTTCAGTGGTTCCCTTGCTCAACAGGTTCACCATCAAAACACAGGTAAAGCTTTATTCTGTGTCAGTGCATGTGCATCTCTTGAATCTTCTAAACTTAATTGGTAAATAGTAGTTGGTAGGGTTATCCAAATTAACAATCTCTTATTCACGATTATTTTAGTGTCTTCTTGATGGACAAAGAACAGGCACTGTACTATCTGCTTGTCCCCTTCTTTTTGATGAATCCTTTGGAGGCACCTTGTTGCCATCACAGGGAAATGTGTCACTTTTATCCAGCAGCATTGTTAATATGATGGGAGGTGTAGTTGGGGTAGATGCAGGATGGAAACTATTCAATGAGGGCTCTAGTATGGTTGAAAAAGGTGTGGTCATATTTGTCACCCATCAAACGGCTCTCGTGGTATGAAGTCCTTAGATGATTGTGCAAATTCCATGTACCTTATGTGTTATGAATTTATTGATGCTTGCTTCTTTACAGACATCTATTCTTTCTGAATGTGTTAACATCATTTCTTTGTCATAGGTTAGGCTTACTCCCACTTTGGAAGTCTATGCGCAACTCTCCAAGCCAGATGGAGTCCGAGAACGTTCCATGCCTTACACTGCATGGAAATGTACTGCACAATCATGCAGTTCATCATCTGGTACGCTGTGACTGAGTTTCTTAAATTTCAAATGGGCAACTGCCTAAAATAAGAAATTGTTGCAGAAAATATTACTGGTGAAGCAGCAGAGCAAGTTTCATTTCTTGCACTTGCATGGGATCGGAAAATCCAAGTTGCAAAGTTGGTCAAGTCAGAGTTGAAAGTATATGGAACGTGGTCTCTTGAAATATCAGCCATAGATATGGCTTGGTTGGATGCTCAAGTATGTTTTTCATTTGTACTTCTGCTTATCATGCAAATTTGTTCACTTCTAATATTTTTAAGTGTATGTGTCTTTGTATTCTGTGTTATCTGTGGGTTGATTTCCCTACATATGAAGTCTAACCAGGGTTTTATGCTTGATCATATGCTGGTGGTTCTCACCTTGATAGGACATCTATATTTGTTTGCAAAGGATGGTACTATGATTCACCAGACTAGTTTTGCTGTTGATGGTTCTGGAGGGGATGATCTTGTTGCAAATCATACACACTTAATAAATATCTATGGGAATCCTGAGAAAGCCTATCACAACCGTGTAGCGGTAAGAGGAGCTTCTACATACATACTTGCACCGATGCATCTTATTATTTCCCGGCTTCTGCCATGGAAGGAATGGATTCAGTGATACAAACAAGGTTGATTTTTGGATCCTGATTCGTATGTAGCACAAGTCCCAAGCTTTAATTCACAAGATCAAAATAAGATAAACTCTTAAATCCCAATTAGACCTCTAGAAAACTTGTTTCTAGCAATCTGAATTATAAAGATTCAAGAGGTGTTAATCTCAATCTTAAATTAACTAAGTAATTTAAGACCTAGATTAAACGAGTTTGTGAAATTATTAAGAACTCACTTAACAATCTCACCAAGTCCTATAAAGAACTCAAGAAGAGAATT